>JAABKJ010004185.1:0-24734 GCA_011634705.1 Andricus grossulariae
CCCTTGGTACAGGGACCCTCTATCCGCAACCCGAGGATGCGTTCGGTGGCTTTGTCATAGGCCCTTCAGTTCTATTCGAAAGGAATAGAAACCGAAACCGAATATATATATGTCATATGACGAAGCATTCTAGGGGTAGATTTTCTAAATGATAATAGTCTAGAGGGTAAGTGTTTTTACAACTCACGCTCATATTGTAATATAGCATCAATTAGAACAATTTGTTGTAAAAACAATAAACAAAAAACAATGTTACCTCTTAAAACACTAAAAGACTCAAAAAAGTAGAAGGGGTGATTTCAACTCCTAAATGTGAACGTTTGCCCAACAAAATTTTTTTTTCATAGTCTGGGATCCTCTTTTCACCTGCAAAGTTACGAAAAAATCGGCGCCGGACGCCAACCTAAACCCTCTTGTTAAAAAATACTCTGAACAACTCAGGGTTCTGAATAAGGAATCAAAATCTATCTGCAGATAAAAGTACATTTTGAAAATTTAAAACATAAGCACGTTTAAATTCTGTTGTTTATTTATTTTTCTGTATTTGATCGTCTTGGCTTTTTTTTCTGATATATTTTTAACAGTAGAAAGTACTGAAGTTTTCAAAAAAATGTTCAATGCTAACTAAAAATTTTGTTTTGAACACTAGTATACTTGCTGAGGAAAAGACGCTACTGTTAGCGGGTACTTTTGTTCAATATTCACGCGATTCCCATATGATATAAACAATGTTTAAAAATAAATTAAATCCCCTTTTTACTTAAGATTGAACTACTGAACGGTTGTTGTTGTTATTATATTGAGGAAAGCGCGTTTCCATCTTTACTGATCTGCATCTGCCAATATATGATTCTTTTGGAATAAAACGATCGTTCTTGGATAATTCGGATCTCATTAATTTATTTGTGCAAAAAAAAATTAATAAGTTCAATTGTTATATGAAAAACTGCAGATAGACTCAATATTCATGCGCAAATCAGATGAGAAAACTGATGAAAAAACCTATCTATGTACTACGTACTGCTTACTATGTCTCTAATATAGATAGGTTTCCCTTCACTCGGCGCGAGTGACTGATTTACTCACGAGCAAAAACCTATCTACCGACGTGTAAAACTCATTTTTCGTAAAAAAATGTAGACAGCGCCTTTCTTCAAAAGTACGGCAAAGTACTAAACTATGTTCTTTGGTTAGTGAGGTTTTAACGCTTATAAATTCCCTTCAGTGCTTTTGAATCTCATCAATAAGATCCTCGTTCCACCTTACCTCCTTTTTCCGCTCACTTTTCTCCCTTTGTGTAAGACTGTGTCGTCCTTTCGACGTTTCTCGAGGAGGCTGCCTCTGAAGATCCAAGAGGATTCGCCGCCTCCGACGATTCATGCGCTTCTAAATGAACGTAGTTGTGAATTCGCTTCATGATGCAATCCTGAAAAGGACTACTCCTCTGGAAGGCTCCACAAAGTCCGAATATTCTCGAGGCACTTAATCACGCATGGTAGGTTCAGCCAGCATTGATAATGAGGCGATATTGCCTGCACATCCGAAAGGGTGAGGCGGAGTCGCAAGGCGACAGAAGGTGGCACAAGAAGGCTGTCGTTTGACTTTCTTAAGGCACGAGACGTCGGTAAATCTTAGTACGGTATAACAACACGAAGCGAGAGAGAAATGTGCTCGAAAGATAATTAAAACGTCTTGGCGCGCTCCGCGTCAAGCAGGAATTACGAGCTTAACTTGCTACAGCTACACTAGCATCATCATAAGGGAAGATGGAAAAGATGCACGTCGATACACCTAACTCTTGACTGATAAAAACTATCATGATTTTCGCGGGTAAATGATACAAAATCAACTGTCTTAGAGCATTCATTGTTCAAATCATGAAAACCAATTCAATGTGAAGGCATGATGGAACCAACAAAATCTCCTTGACAATGATTGTGGAAAATTGAAATTCTGAAGACTTGCGAAATTGAAGTTTTATCGAATGCCGTGTCTAGGTTCATCGAAATTCGGTCAGCGTATAGCAAATATTTTCGGTGAGCCCAAGGGGAGCTGGAAAAGGGCGGCACTAATAATAAGGGGAACCTACACCACTCGTAATTTTGTTTAAATTCATACTCCTCCCAGTAATAGGCCATTACCAAACTTTCAATACGCTAGTGTAATGGCATTTTTTTATGAAATAACAGTGATTTAAACATTACAAAATCTGATAATAAATCGACATTTTTAAAAAGATTTTTTAACACATAAATAGATTCTTAAAAGTAGCTACTATGCAGGACTTCAATTAAGCCTACAGTTTGACTGACATTACTTCCGTCCAAAAAATTTAATGAATTACTTTATTTTGTATCAAGCATTATATTTTTATTTATTTGTCGATATAATTAATTTTTAAAATCTAAAAAATACCAAAAACTAAAAATATTTGGCAAGATTATAACCGTGAAATCTTTACACTGCAGTCGAGTAAGTTTCTAAAGATTGCCTTCCGAAAATCGAAAATTTTGTTTATAATTTTCGTCAGATTCCTTGGGGGAATACTTGATATTTCGATAGTCGAAGACGACGCAGACCTAAAAGGGGACATTTGTACGGCTCTGATAGAAAATTTATCTTCTGGGTTCGGGGGCAGAATTTCATAGTCCATTTTCTCCAATACCGCATTATCTGAATTGCAGAATTGAGTCTTACATTGAAACCAATTTTCCTTAAAGTCAGATAAATTTTGCTTAAATCCAGACAAATATAAGTAAGTAAAAACAAATTTTGAAAATTTTGTTGGTTTCTTTCAAATTCAGCAAAACTTTACGGAATTGAAACCTTAATTCTGAAAGTCAAATGATGAGGTCTTATATTAAGAACAATTTTTCTCAAATCAAGAAAAATGTTTCTAAATTTATGAAAAATTAATTTCAAGCAAAATTTGCCTTAATTTAAGCCATTGAAGACCTCATTGTCAAAATTCATCGGCGTTTTTTAGGTTTCCTAACACTCATCGTCCTTTTATAGATTTAGTGTCCACCAGAAGCTAAAGACATTTTTTTATTATTTTAAAAATAAATATTTCAATATATGTAAGTATAAATCTGCTGAATGTTTACAAATTTTCTCAACCATTCCGACGGCAAAAAACTTTTTTTGTCCTGCGGCAATAAGAAATACGCGATCTTTCTTTATAATAATTTTTTCATGTAAATGAAAAAGAAAGTCGCAGATGTCTTTACAAAAGGATTTGATTGAAAATAAGTTTTAAATTTGATTCAGTGGATTTAAAAATCGATATAATTTTCTTACAATGCGCAAAATTTGTCTTAGCTTAAGACTCAATTTTGGAATTCAGATATTGTGAGCTTAAAAACCATTTTGTTGAAATCCAAAACATTTTTTCTGAATTCAACGTAAAACCGTGTTAAGATGTCAAAATTGCAGTTGTTAATTTTTAGCGTCTACAATCTTTTAAATAGCACAATACCAGAGGAATTTCAAAGTTAACTAATTTTTGTAAACAATTGAAGTTTGGCTGTTTTTAGAGAAAATGAATTCACTGATTTACGAACATGCTTTTTTACTCTAAAAATTGTGCAACATTCTTAGATCATGTTTTGTTAATGAACTTTTATTAGTTGATTTTCTTTTTCTGCAATCTTATAACACAAATCTGCAATTTTTTTAGAACTCATCTTCAATATATAAGGAATCACAGCTGTCCGGGATTTCTTATTTAAGATGAAAAAACGATTTCTAACTTTTCTCATTTTCCAAGAGAAGAAGCATTTTTGCAATAGATCGCTCGGATTCGCTTGACGTAGCCTCATTCACGACTGTCATTTGCTCTGGTTTCCAGTGGAATAGATTTGCGTTCAAGTTCGAGTGAATTAATCGAGCTATTGTCTTCGATGCAAGTTCCTTATGCCGAGGTTAAATTAATCGCTCTTGTAGCATTCACAAGAACCCCATTTCCTATTTTATTCCATTTCACTACCACCAATTTAAATAGACCTCAATATTTCCGGTTCACCAGAAACCACATGCAATCTGGTTATTGCTCTGATCTATTGCTGTCGAACACTTTCCTATGACAAATCTTCATACATCTGCCTGCAAATAAATTTGCAGAAAATGTTTTTGTCACATTTTAAGACAGGTAATTACTTCCTGATCGAATTCATTTGTTTTTTAAATTTTATGTACTAATTTATCATTTATTCATTCATTGATTCACTAATTCTGTCCACATTAAATATCCTATTTTTCAGCTGGATTTTCGCGTGTTTTTTGTGTTTTTAAATCGCTGAATGAAACTATTATATAAAATAATTTTATTTGTTAACTGAATTTTCATTAGCTTGAAGTGAAGAATCGACATATTATTTATAATCTAAAAAATTGTTCTCTGCTTTTAATTATTAAATTTCAAGATTTTAGAGATTTTTAAAAAACTAAAAGTACCAACTCAACCTTTTTTTGTAAATTTTTAATAATAAGCGATATATTATCCACTTAAAGCTCATGTCATGTCTTTTAAAAATTTCAAACAAATTTTTAAATAAAAATTTCATTCAGCAATTTCAAAAATCTCATTTACTTGCAATTTTCAAAACATCATAACTTGTTCAGAAATCATTTTTGTAACTTTGTTATTTTTTATTATGAATTATCGCCACAATCGCTGCATAAAAAAATTGCCATTATTTTTCACTCATAGAAAAAAAATCTAAAAATTTCATAGTCTTGCTATATATATGCTTGACCGTCAGTTTTATATTGATTGGAAGATTTAAAGAATTAATAATAATAATTCTGAATAAAAAATTTCACGATTTGAAATAAAAATGTAAAAGATGTGTTTTTTAACATCAAAATAGGTAAAAATAGAACTATCTGAATTTGATACTTCAGTAATTGAATAATTTCTTTAATTTTGAATGGTTGCAATTTTAGAATTCTAAATTTTCACGTTGAACATTGAAATTTTAATTTTTCCCTTTCATAAGTTTTAATTTTGCAATCAAAATTGAAATAGTTGAATTTAGAAAAGTATAAACAACAATGTGAAAGTTGTACATTTTTAAATAATTTAAATTTACTTCAATTAATTGAAATTTATAGGGTTTGAGATTAAAAAAGTTTTAATATCACAATTCTTGGCAATTAAATTTTTCTTACAGTTCAAAATTAAATTCGGATTCGTTTGATTTTTTATATTAATTGAATTTTAAGGGTTTTGTAACTGAAAATATTTTAATTTTGAACGGTGAAAAAGACCGTGAATTAATTTTCTGATCTTTGAAACAATTTTCTAATCAATTTTAATGTTAAGTTACACATTTTATATGTAATAATAATTAAAAATTTTAGAATCTCAGAATCTGTGACTTTAAAACATTCAATTCAGTTTTCAGTTTCAAATTTTCAAGTTTTAATTGCTTCGAAAAAAAAATGATTTAAATTAAAAATATTTCAATTTTAAATTATTCATTTTTTAACAAAATTCAAAACACGAATCTGAAATTATTCAATTTTGAAATTCTTCACTTTAAAATAGAATTGTTTAACTTTGAACGCTTTGAATTAAAAATAATATAATTCCAATCCTTTGTTAAAGAAATTGTCAAATTTTCAAAATTTTAGTGCGAAATTCTTCAATGTTAAGAGGTTCTAATTACAAATTTTTCAATTTTAAATTATTCAATTGGTTGCAGCCCTTTTATTTTGAAACGATACAAATTCAATTCTTTTTAATTTCATTCGAAATAGTTTACTTTTTGCAAAATTTTACATAATTTAAAATTGTCTGATTTGGAACGTTTTTAATTCAAAAACGTTTAAAAAAAATATATATATATACACACTTTAAACCTTTGAACCTTGATATGTCTTGTAATAATTATCATTTAATGAAAAATGTTTGTTTTTTTTTCGAATCTTTAGCAACAAAATGTCTGTCATACTGTGATATCGCGATCTTCAATTTTGATTTTCCCGGAACAGAATAATTTTGTTACCAACCCTTTTTTATTCTAATTTAGCATCCCCATATCTCGAAAGAAAGTTTTTATTCTTGCAAAAAATTAGAAATTCGAGTTTTAGTCGCTATCCAAAGCCGATATGAAAACCGATACAATTTTATTCTCAAAATTCTCAGTCGAATTTCTCGGAATTGACTAACTTTGTTACATCATAATTTATTTACCCATATTTAGAAACTTTATATTTTGAAAGCATGATTTTATTTAATTTTTAAACTAAAATTGAATTCTTCATAGCAATCTGCAGTAAAGCCTATTCCAATTTTAGGTTAGTGTAATTTTGAGATTGTCAACTACGACACTGATTTCCTCGAACCTGGAAAGCTTCTCTTCCTCAAATTGTTTTGGCCTCAATTCAACTTCACTTTGGTTCGGGATTCGACATTTGTTTTATCTTTAAATAGTGATTTCGATTTTACCGAATGTTTTTTCGCTCTTTTGAAAAATTGCAATTTTTTGGTTATCTAGTTCTTTACTACCACCCTTCAATTATTGTTTCAAAAATTTGAAAAACTCTTCAAATATAAAACTTTGTTCCATAATATATTTTTAACTTGATTATATTTTCAATGGTAATGCACCATAACAAAAATTTGAAAAAATTAATAATTGGGAATCAAAGTGAAGATAGTCCCGAAAAATGTTAACAAATCACTATTCTAGATGGAGTTAATGGCCCTATGTACAATTTGATGATTCGACTATTCAACGTTACCGAACGATTCAGACTAGGTATTTTTAACAGGCTGCGACAGTCTCGCGTTTGACTTTTGTAACAAGCTGTTATTTGTCGCAAAATTTGTACTTTTTTGCCTCGCGTCCACCCGTGGAAAAGTAGAGCTCGTTAGCATCGGGCATTGGCGAATTCAACGCGCGGAAGTGCCGCTCGTTTTTAACCATACACTCGCTCGTTATTACAACTACTACCCTATGGCTGCACAAAAATCATCGCCCCAAATTGCAACGAACTGAAAGCTTTTTCGGTGGTTGCGTTGTATAGTGGCTCTATAGTTTTTGCTATTTTTTCTTGTTTTTTCAATTTTAGAGTCAATCCGTTTTAGAGTTTTAAACAGCAGTATTGGAAACAGACTTTTGTGCGATAGATAAACTATTGATTTATTCCGAAAACATTAGACGAATTTTATTTAACTATTATTTTATTCATAGGATATTTCTGTACTCGTAAATTTATGATTTGATTCGTAATAACATTTTTCTGTTCTTTTGTTCCAGGTAAGAAATATTTGTGAGATTAAACCGATATTTGGCGAACCCAGTTCTATTGTGAGTATTTTTTTAATGATTAGGGTTATTAGGGTGATCGAAAAAGGTTTTTTTTTCTGAAATGGGTCCCCTACAAATTGTTCCTTTTGGTGTCAAAATGGTCCCGGCACTTTTTCAGAATTCCAAACAAATTTTCAGGAGTCGCGCAAGCTTATTTTTGCAAGAAATGCTTAGTTTATTGTAATTATCGCGGTTAATTGTTTATTTTACTTTGACATATTTGGACTGTATTACTTTTAGTGAAATACATCATCTAAATTTTTGAAATAATTAAAAAAAAATATTCAGGTGTTGCATATGACAATTTTTTCGAAAAAATACTTATTTTATTTTAATGGCTCATGTTGATGGATTATTTTACTTTGGCATATCTGGACTCATTACTTTGAGTTAGAACACATCACCCCGATTTTTGAAAGAGTTTAAAAAGAATATTTAGAGGTCTCGCAGGCCCATTTAAAAAAACGCTTATTTTATTTGAATTATTTTACTTTGGTATACGTAGACTCCATTAATTTTAATTAAATACATCACCCCAAATATATATTTTTTTAATTGTGTCAAAAATCCGCATGATGTATTTCACTAAAATTAATAAATTCCTGGTATAATGTCAAAGTAAAATAATCCATTCAAAGCGGCAATTGAAATAAAATAACCATTTCTTAGACAAAATGGACTTGTGCAGCCCCTAAATATTTTATTTAAATTCTAAAAAAATGCTGGGTTCATTATCACAATAAAATACGCATTCTTTGTGACCAATGAAACAAACGTTTTTTTAGAATCGGCTACTAAACATTAATTGAAAATTTTTCTAAAGGGGGACTATTCTTTTAAATCTGGTATTTTCAGAATAAAATGTATTAAAAAGTTTAAAATGAATCAAATGGCGATCTTTTTTTTAAATATTTTTTTAAAATTATGTGATATACGGAAAAAAAGTTCAAAAGCAAAATTATTCCTTTTGAAGAGTTCTGCAAAAACTTCTTGTTCGATTTTTCGAGATTTTTCACTAAAAACGTATTGAAAAAATATATTTTTGGAAATACTGAAAAAATTATGTAAAAATATGTAGAATGAACAACTTTTTGTAAAACTCCTCAAAAGCAACAATTTTTCTATTGATTTTTTTTTCTAATCTCGCATAGTTTTTTAAAACAAGTTTTATTCTCAGATAAACTGTCGACATTTCATGCAATTTTAACTTTTAACGAAGTGTCTCGTCCTTCCAAAATAGTCTCGTCGTCCTGGAATTTCTGGACGACTAGACGCAGCCAACTTTGAAATAGTTTTGTTGCGGATGTCGAAATAATAAGAAGCGTTCTGTACCAGATTTATAACAACAAAATCATGGTCGCCACACTTTGAAAAATATTTGTTTAAATCAAACCAATTTTTTTCTTTGATATAGGGTTAAACAAATATTTGAATTATTAAAAGAAATATTTGATTGAAACGAATATTTGTTTGATTCAAACAAAACTTATTCGATTTTAACACACCATGGTTTAACTCGGACAAATTTTATTTCGTTCAAACAAATTCTAGCTTTGGCATAGGGTATTGGTAGAAGCGAAGCGGCATGAAATCTGTCAACTGTTTTGACTTTTTTTTAAATTTGAGATTCGGTAATATTTAAAATATTACTCATTTATTTTGCAATTTTCTCCGAAATAAAGAGTCACCTTTTTGAGAAAAAATCACTACAGTCACTTTTTAAAGGAAAAGTCCAATTTAGTCACCTAATTCCATCTTATTTCAGATTTATGATTTTAGTTGGAAATTCGTCCCTTTCATAGAAAATTGAACTATATTGTTGAAAATTCTTTTTTTGTGGTTGTTGAAAATTGATTTTTTCAACTTCAATTTAGTTGTAAATTCGTCTTTTTCGGTTGAAAATTAACCTTATTGGTTGAAAATTCAACTATTTAGTTGAAAATGCGTCTATTTTGTTGAAAATTTGCCTTTTATAGTAGAAATTTGTCTTCTTGATTGAAAATTATTAGTTTTTCTTAAAAATTCATCTATTTCATTAAAAATTGGTCTATTTTATTGAAATTTCGTCTTTTTTGGTTAAAAATGCACCTTTTTGGTTAAAAATTAATAACCTCTTTTGGTTGAGGATTTAACTATTTTGTTGAGTAGTCTTTTTTGGTTGAAATATTAACTATTACATTTCTCGTCGATAATTCATCTTTTTTGGTTGGAAATTCAACTTCTTGGATGTAAGTTGAACTATCTTGTTAAAAAACTATTTTTTTTTAAATTTCATCTTTGTTAAAAAATCTAAGTTGTAAATTCTTTTTTTATATTTGAAAATTAATGGGTTTAACTGAAAATTTAACTATTTAATTTTTGGCTGAAAATTCATCTTTTTTAGTAGGAGATTCAACTATTAGGTCGAGAATTTCTTTATTTTGTCGAATATTCGTGTTTTTTAGTAGAAAACTAATCTTCTTGGTTAGGTTAGAAACTCAGAGAATTTATTCCTCTATTATTTCCCTATTTTCTTAAAGAGTGCCCTATTTACTCTGTTTTCGAGCATTTTATGATGTGATGTCTGCAATATTAAAATTAAAGTTATTTTTAATTGTATAATTTTCTGGTCTTCTAGTTTCTATTGTAAAGCGTTAAAATAAAAACACGGTATTTAAATATTGAAGTTTATTTAGCTTGTAATAAAATGAATTATAATTAGTCTGACGGTTACTTGTAACATTTATTCTAACAATTGTGACAGTAGTCATTATCAGTTACTTTTCACCTTTTTTCAAGTTTTGGGGGTTATCTAAGTTGAAGAAAATAGTTCATCCTAATGCTTTATTATGTGTGGGTAACTAAATTCTTAGTTAGGTTGACTACTAAAACCAATTAGGTTAACTAAGAAAAATATATTGTGGTCTTAGGGATTTAAGATGAATAGTTGGAATAACTGTTTCCATTTTTATTACTTTTTTTATTTTTATTTCTTAGTTAAAGCAACTAAGGAAAATATTTCAAAGTTATTCCAAGTTATTAAAGATATTCCAACTACTTATCTTAGTTCCCTAAAACCCCAGTGTATTATTCTTAGTTAACATAAATAGTTTAAGTAATCAGCCTCACTAGGAATTTAGCTACCCACAATAAGAAAGCAGTTTAATTAACTACATTGCCCAACTAAGTAAACTTGATTGACGATTTACCAGGATTTTTTTTCAGACTATCTCCAGAATCTTTACCTGAAACGCTTTTTACTTTTTGTTTTTTCTGTGATGTAAAGAGTAAATAATTTCTTATTTGAAAATGCAATTTTTGTAAATAATCCCCCCCCCCCACCTGCCCTCATTAGCCGAAGTTTGATAGGACTGACGTTATAACTAGACTTTCCACCCTAGGACAACTACTTAATTTTGGACATGATTTCAACTCGCAAAATAAATTTCTCGCATATAGGTGGTAGTTGGGCGTAAAATTTACAGAATGCATAATACAAACAATAAAATAGCCACGAAATGGACTGAAACTTTGATTGACGAAAGGCATGCACACGGTAAAGGTAAAGGTAAAGGTCGAGTTTCAGGTGATAAATGGAGACTGGGTGTTTGGAATGCTAAATGGGTGAGTGATCTTAAAGTAAGATAATTACGAGAAACTATGTGGGTAAGAAAGCTAGATATTTTATGTGCACCTGAAACAAAGAAAAAGGGATGTGAAAGTAGAAAAGTAGAAAATGGGGTATTGTGAGGCGGATTTAAAATATGGTCAGGAGTAGATAGTGAATCATATGGTAGTCAAGGAGTCGGTTTGATTATGAATGAAAGAGCAAAGCAGCATCTCAGAGATCAAGGACATTGTGAGGCTTTTCACTTGGGGCGATTGTTATAAAAATTGATCACCAACCTGGGTCGGAGCACTGTTTTCGGAACGAACGTGTTATTTAAATATTTAATACGGGAATTCTAGATCAATCTAGAAATCTATACCCCTCCCCACATTACTCCCTTCCTCACCGATTTTTAAATTAAAAAAATTATAGTAGTCAACATAGTTGGCAACTTTTTGCAGGGTTTTTATCAATTTTTGTCATAAAAAAGTTTGAGGTTTTTCTGTAATATGAGTTCTAAAGATTGACCCAAATTTGGTACACCTACTACCTACTGCCTAGTTATCGAAGCTCTATCGAAGTGCAAACATTGTAGCACCGAAGGCTGCAAGTTACGAGGTATCTGTGCAATTAAGTCAAATATAGGTACCTATAATCTCACGCCCAGACTTGCGTACGTTTCTAGAACCCTACGTTCGAACCTAGCAAGACGGTAACGAGAACATCCCCAAGGGAGCAGTTGGCGCCCCTCGAGGGAACCGCCACAAGGGCTTTATTGCAGCAATAAGAGTTATCACCCGGTGATAACTGCCCCCATAACTTCTCGTTGCACGATGAATACATTCTCTCCTCCGACTTCGGTATCGCATCCGTGTCGTTGATGGTACGGCTCCTCACCCCTTTCAGCAACCCTCCCACAACGACTGACCAAGCGCTGTCACGCCACGCAGAGGGTAGCTCAATTTTTGTATTTATTTTTTATTTAATCCCATTGCTCTTTCAACCTCGGATCTCACTCTGTTTGCTTAACGATTCCCACCAATCTGGGACTGTAAAAATTAATTTGAAATATTCGAAGTCTATCAACTCACCGTTACTGCTTTCACGCTTCCACTAGCGTCGCTTTTTCATGTTCGTACATTTCACACTATACGTGTGCAAATATGTGATATGACCATCGACAACTTTTGCAAATATATACCTGACCGTGTGACAGATTGCTCTCTGTTTTTTCAGTTTTTATATTTTTAGTCAGAATATTTTTTTATGATTTGTGTTTGAAGCGGAGCAATAAAAATCATTCAGATTCGAAAGGAATGCATATTTTAGTTTTATACGTATCTGTGTCATGTTTGCTACATTTTATAAAGAAGCTTTAAAGGTAGTTTTGAAATAGTGCAATTCTAAAAATTCTAATTAAGCATATGTTTTTTATTTTGTTATTTACCGATTTCTTCCAAGTAAGTGGCCTTCCAAAAACTATGTTACAGTGTCAGGGGGAACAGGTAACAGGTTTTGTGACAATTTGTGACGTAGGGGGGAGAGGTTAACGCAGAATGTGACATGACACATGGGAAATAAAAATAACAATTTTTTGAAATGCTTGAAAAAATGAAAATTAGTGATTATATTTTACAATTAAAGCCACTAAATACAGACTCTACCTTCTTTCCTCTTTGCAAGAAACTTCGCCTTTTTCTCGTGTTTTTTCGCTTGAATGCGAACTAAATTATTAGAACCCAACATAAAAACTAAACTATTTTTTCGTTGAACGTTAATTCTTTTCAATTGAAAAGTCTACTATTATATTTTTGGTTCAGAATCCATCTCTTTTGCTTAAAAATTCTAATATTCGGTTGAAGATTTAAATATGATAGTTGAACTAGTTTGTTTAAAATACATTTTATTAATTGATGATCCCTCTCTTTGGTTAAACTAGCTGTGAATTCGATCTCGAGTGTTTCCACTTTATTTGTATTTATATTTACATGCTGCTCATTTCACGAGCACTTTGCTTTCCGTTAGCAAATTTATTTGCTTCCTCATAGAAGAAGCATTTGTCATTTTTTAAATAATACACAAAATAAAGTTTTTATTTTCATCAATTTAAGAATAGAAATTTACAAAAAATACAAACTTACAATAATAATACAACAAAGTTTTTTAATACAATGAAAAATCAGGCAAATCAAATTTTGTATTTAATACGGTAATTTTTCGAGCTGGGAAAGGGAAGGGGGAAATTCTGTCGCACCCTATCCATTTCCCAGCTTTATTCTAAGTTAATTGAAGTCAATTAAAGTTAATTTTAAATATAAAGTCAAAAAAAGTACACAAAAATTTCTTTTTTAGAGTATCTACTAACAATAAGACGTCAATTTCACCATAAACGGACCAACCCTTCCCCCCATTTTACCCCCACTATCCCTTGAAAAAATGATAACTTCACCGCTTGTATACAGCTGTCAAACTTGTATTTGCTTAATAAAGTACACTATGAACTCTCTATGAACTACCTTCAATCTTATTTACCATTTTTAGCCTTCCCCCCACCTCAAGGAGGGTGGAGGGGGTGGATTTATTAATAATTTATAAGCAGGGTATGTAAATACCCTAGTCAAGGCTGGTGAAATCAAGCTTACAAATCTTATATTTACATACCCTGCACATAAATTATTAATAAAACCACCCCCTCCACGCTCCTTAAATGGGGGGGGGGGTAAGAAGGCTAAAAATGGTAAATAAGAGTGAAAGTAGTTCATAAAGAGTTCATAGTGTACTTTATTAAGCACATACAAGTTTTACATCTGTATACAAGCGGTAAAGTTATCATTTTTTGATGGGCCTTAGAGACCCTCCCCATTTCAATTAAGAATAATAATATTTTATTTCAATATTTTCAATAAATGTAGGTGATTAATAAACACCTGTTGAATGAGGTTGGGGAAATACCAATATAACTCATTAATTTAGAAGCAGATAGTTATTAACTGGATTATTATTTACAGGAATAAAACATTGGTGACTATCAGAATACTATTACAATCCACATCAGTCTCTGTCAGAATTCTTTTATTTGAAAATTCATGATCAAAGCGTCTTTTCTATTCATACATCAAATTTGATTTATGTCGGTGAAAAAAGTTTTGGTATTTAAAACTGATGTTTCAAATATTACGAATGAGCATAATCTGCTTACTCTTCGGTAAAGTGTATTAATTTTGTAGGTCAATCGATTTGCATCGAATCAAGGAATATTTTCCGTCATTGCATCAATTTTGAATTATATTAATCAAAAGAATGTTACTATAAAAGTCGACTTTTAATACAATATAAATGACCATAACATCCTTACTCTTCAATAAAACGTATCAGTATTATAGGCCAATCGATTCGTCTCGATTTAACACATCTTTTCTATTCTCGCATCAACTTTAAATTATGAGAATGAAAACATTTTTACTATAACAATCGACTTTTAAACCATTATTAGGTGTTAAAAAAATGCAATAAATATTTTTAGAAGAAATCCTTTGGTCAGTTTCAAGATATTAGTGGTGAAAATAAGCCCTCCAAATTTCATCAATTTATCTGCAACCGTTTAAAATTCGTGTTTTTCGTGATTGAAAATCAATTTTTTCAGCTGCAAATCTAAGCCTTCCATTTTTCTTTGAAAATTGATCGTTTTGAGTTCAAAATTCAACTATTCAGTTAAAAATTAGCTTTTTGCTTAAAAATTAATATTTTCGGGTGGAAATTTTAACTGTTTTGTAGAAAATTTGTCTTTTCGGCTTAAAAATTCAACTGTTGTGTTGAAAATTCGTCTTTTTGGGTTAAAAATTTTATGGATTTCGGCAGAAAATTCAACTATTTGGTTGAAAATTAAATTTTTTGGTTGAACTATCAACTATTATATTTTTCGTTGAGAATTAGTCTTTTCTTATTGAAAATTCAGTCTTGGTTGAAAGTAAAACTTCTTTGTTAAAAATTTATTTATTTTTTTGACGTCTAATCATTTTGCTTAAAAATTCAACTATTTTCTACAAAATTTAATTATTTTTTATTTAATTCAACTGTCTTCTAAAAAAATCGTCTTTTGGGTTTGAAAATTGAACTATTTGGTTCAAACTGAAAATGTTTTTGGTTAAAGCCTAATCTTTTTTGTTCAAGAATTCGACCAGTATATTGAATATTCATCTTTCTAGGTTGAAAATTCAACAATTTTGTTGAAACTGCAAATATCTTGACGCAGCTTTTGAACGGCCCTTAAGTCATAATTGTTAACAATGGTTTATATTGCTAGTCATAAAAGAGTAAATAAGCCCAAACCGTAAATAGCGGACGTTTTAAATGAATGAAAATTTTTTGATGAAATAATTTAAGAAAGTGGCTTACTTTTTAATAAAGAAAAGATTTCTAAGATAATGTGTGAGTGAGACTGATAGATCCTTACCCAGCTTAATGGTTGGTGCAAGTGAATTGAGCTCCGCTTGCTTTCTTCTATTTCAGTGGCTTGATGCCAGCACAACCCAAAGCCAATATCTACATCTATTTATTATTAGGAGAAACATTGAACAAATTTGATTTAATTTTTACTTAAAAACGTTTCTTTAGAAACAGTATTTTATGAAAAATATTTTTTTTGCCGTTGTTGCAAAAAGTTTCTTTAAAACTCCACTGAATATAGACAATATCAACAACGTTATTTAAACATGCATTTTAAATGATATTCAAATTTTTTTTTTACCAGTGCCGATCATAAAGATGGGGTCTATAGTAATAGGAAAGGAAATGAACACTTTATCTACTCATAAGTTAACATTTCATGTCAATTTATAATGATTTTTCCAAATTAAAGTTTGTATAATATACTTTAACAAAAGGGGATAGTTCTGCCTTTTGGTTTAAGTCACTTTTCTTTCGTTCGGAAAGTAAGAAGACTATAAAAACAAACTCTTACTTTAAGCTAAATATTAGTCTGAGAACATTTACATAAGCTCAAATATCGACTGAAATTTAGGCAATATAGGGAGTAAGAGTAAGGGAGTAAGACTTTTACAAAGAAACTTCCGCTAAGTAAAAACAAGTGTATAACTTTGCTAGACCTTAAAATTGGCTTGTCTTAAATTTATTTTTTCGTCTAGATTTAAGAAAAATTTGTCTAAATTTCAGACTCTTAATTCAGAATTGACACTTACATTAAGACAATTTCACTCAAAGCTAGATGCATTTTGCTTAAATCCAGAATTATTTTTCTGAATAAAATAATAACTCCATGTAAGTTGTGGTATGCTATCAGAATAACCCCAGTGGTTTCTTTTGAAATTTTTCGCATATCACTTTTGTCCACCACTTAGGTCCTAGGGGTTGAAAATGTTTGAATTTCGAAATATTAACAATTTTTTTCTATCGGTGCAAAACTGATTATGGACTTCTTATGTCTACAGTTTTCGATACTTGATAGTAATATAAAATTATATTTTGAAACAAAATAATTCTCGATCAAGTTAGAATTTTTTGAAATATCAAGAAAAATGACAGCGTTTTTTGAATTTGGTTAATGGTGCACCGATTTAAAATGTTAAGAAAAATTCTTTTACATGGTCTTTTCTCGTTTCGATTTGACTTTCAAGAAACTTATTTTTATTTTTCTAAATTAAAAAAAAAAACTTTATAACTTATAATACTGCTAATTTTGCATCGTTGGAGAATTTTTTAGTGACAAGTTAAAAAATTTGTTAACGTTCAATTCATTAGTGGTGTATTTTTTCCATTTGAACAGAAGCCATAGAAAATTTTCTTATATTTCAAAGCTAAAAAATGTTTTTAATTTTTCAAACTTTCTAAACTTTTACACCCTCCGTGGTGACCAAGAGTGATATTTAATATTTTTTTAATCATGGATTATCCTGTTAGGATACCACAACTTCTGCACATACCCCATAAACAGATTTCGAAAAATCTGCCCGCTTGACCTTCAGTTTTCGACACTAAAAGAGTATACCAAAGTTCAATCTAATAGATTAATTCTTTCAAAAGTCATCGTGCTCACAGACAGACATACAGAGAGACAGACATACATAGAGACACATTCGTAAAAACCTGTTTTTCGGGTTCAGAGGGTCTCAAATCGTAGATATTTGACAATATTTGTTCTTGCATTCGACTTTTCTTTGCAGAATACTTGTTTCTAATGATTTGGAAGTATTTTATACTCGAAACGAAAATGAAGTATGGAGCCCTTTTTGAAATAGTAGGGTGCACAGTCTTTCCCTTTTTTCTCAGTTTCCCCTTTATTCTTGAAATTCCCCTTTGGTCCTATTCTCAAAAAACTTCCCCTTTTCCCCCTTTTCTCTTCAAATGTACGATATTTGAAAATACCATATTTGAATTACGCTGAAAATTCTCTGAAATTAGTAAGGGTACCCACTATTGAATAATAATTAAAGCAATTATAGCACTTGAATAAATTATTTATGAATTTTTCCTATTGGTTCAAAAATTATGACGAATTTGTTATATGTACATCTTTCACTAATGAACAGTAATAAAAAATTATGAAATTTGAACATAATTTTTTTGCTCAATAACAATTTTTTGAAAATGTTCAAAAACATGTTTTTTTATTGAGTCATATGCACACATTTTAAAAAAAGTTGAATATGTCGAACCTAAAATTTATTCAGCTTAAACAAAAGAAACATTTTACTTTTTCGGAAAAAAACTTTTGTCGTGATTTAGAATTTTTGGAATTTAATTTCTTTTTGCGATATTAAAACGTTATAAACACCGAGAAACAAATGTCTCCCATGAATAAAAAATAATAACATGTTTCTTTGATTCAAGCTGAAGAAATTTCAGGTCCGAATCAATCCAAGAAACGTGTTTTTGTACATTTTCAAAAAATTCTAAATAAGGCAAAATTCATTCTTTAATTTAAAAAATTGTAAGTTGTAAATTTAAAAAAGAGAACAGAAGATATTAACCGATTTCAACATTTTTTTTCTTCACTTGTTTTGGATGTCGACCCACAATTTGCTATCGGCTCAAACGATTCGATTCATTTTAGCATTTTTACTTTGCTTTACTGAAGAGTGTAGTATTAATTTACATTGAAAGTATTAATTATCGTAAGGAAGAAGTGTCAAATCTTGGAAAGAAATATTTATGAGAACGATGTTAAACATATTAAAATCGTGTATATAACTAATTTTTTTCGGACTTTTTTATATCACTGTGAATGAGTTTCCAACGACCTAAGTATATTCAATTAAAAAAAATAAGTTCTTGAATCGCAGAGATCATTGAAAATTCATTGAAAATTATTTAAAAATATAACATTTCTTATAAAAAGGTTGTTTGTTCTTTTCGACATGTAAAAATAAGTGTTTAATCTTTCCCATATTTTCCCCTTTTTCGTGAGAAAATTACCCTATTTCCCCTTTTTTTTAACTCCATTTGCGCTGTGATCCCTGAAATAGGTAAAGTTCAAATTTAAGACATTTTTTCCTACATATTCTAAATTACTGTTCCTTTATCGTTTATCACTTTTGTGTAATTCTTAAACATTTTTAATATTTAAAGAAAAAAATGTATCGAGCCTTCTTTGAAGTAAGTTAAATTAAATTCTATTTTTACGGAAAATATATGTTTCTTTAACAACAACAAACTGTAGGATGGGGAGTTATTATATTAAAAAAGTATTTCCTATAATTTAGATTGGTTTTACTGTTGGACGTAATAGTACAAAAAGTAAACTAAAAAGAACTTTTTTTGTATTTTTTTAATATTTATGTATCTCCAAGATTATTAATTTGCCTGTGAACTACTCGTAAACCACGAAAAATATGCTTTCTGTAAAGAAAGATCGAGTTCAACCACTTTTAAGTCGAAGATGGTCGTGGTTCATTGTGCCTACCCTCTTATATTATTTTACTTTTTTAAATTATTAGATTTAAAAAAATGTTACATAACGTATCTCGAAAAATCTCTCAGTATAACACGACCTCTTGAAGCCTCCCTCGCCCCTAAAAGTGTTACATAATATATGGACGACCCCTTTGACATAATTTTGAAACAATAAAAGACAAAAAATTGAAAAATCTCTGTCTACCCCCTTAAGCTATCCCAAATAAAAGGAATCAATTCTCAAAGGCAGTTCTTTCCTCATTAAGTATCTCGATCACGTCAAAATTCAAAACCAGAAAAGCTCCCGTATTTACCCAAGAAAGTAAACAACCGCAAAATGAAGAAACCCGACCGAAAATCGAGACACTGTGCAGTAAAAAGGGGGAAGAAAGACAAAGGCAGGTGAGTAATTTTAAGGGTTGTCGGAGTAGGGGTAAAGGAGTTGGAGACGTGCGGCGGCGGTCGAGCTCGGGGCGCCTCGCCTGCTGGAGAAGGGGTTTCCCCGGATCCGAGAGTCGAAGAAAGGACGCCGGCTCTGTGAGAAAGAGGGAGACAGGAGAAAGAAGACAACGCGAGGGTAGAATGGGGGTAGAATAGACAACCTTTAAATGCTTTTCAATACGAGAGCGAGACGGAGATTTCATCTTGGCACGAGGTCCTGGGAGTCGAAAGGAGAGGCTTGCGAATGCGGAGGGTCTGGTTATCGGGGGTGAAAAGGGTGGCTATCGGAACGTCGGGGCTCTAAGTTCGCAAGAACTTGTGTGTGAGAGAGTGAGAGAGAGGGCTGGAAGGATGTGCGAGAAGTCTGCCGTACCGACTGGGTTGTTCGCAAATGCAAGGGAGACGGTTGTCGAGGGTGGTAGGGGGTTTTGGGCGCGATAGGGGATGGGGGAGTCAAAATCCGCAGGGTAGGGATAGTGCCACGGGCGGCTGCGACGAGGAAGGTGTGAGGGGGTGGCGCTGGCAGTGCTGGTACGGTTTTCGAGAGGAAAGAGAAGGAAGGAAGGAGAGGGATGGGAGCAGCGAGTGGTTGGTGCATTATTGATCCCAGTGTGTGCGGACTGGGCAAAAAGAGGAGCCTCCGGCTCGGCTCGAAAAGCAGAGGGCTGGATAGTCCCGATCTCTGGAGCAAGAAGGACCGACACTCCACCGGGCGGACGCATATTAGAAATGCGTTTGCTTCTTCTTCTTCCCAGGAATCGTGCCAATGAACCCTAGATTTCAACACTGAAGGCATCCCTACGCCTGTTTTCAGAGATACCAAATCTCACCAACCGGATTTCTCCTCTTTCACTTTCTCCAGCGCTTTTCCCTTTTTTGAGAGCCCTTAGAAATCGCCCTTCAGCCAGAGCTTTGCAAGAATGACATTTTGCTTGTTTTTTTTTAGGGCTGATAAGGGGGAGTTATAGCAAAGATTTCCATTTTAATGTGTCACTTTGGGAAAGTAAGGTCTTGTTAACTTTATGGGAATATTATTATAGTAAGAAATAAGTCATTTTTGCAGTTGAAAATATAAATTCAATAAATAAAGAAGATATAAATAACGTTTAAAGGATACTTTCAAATATTCGGATATCTATTATAACGTAATTAGCCATTAAGAATTTATTGCCATCACAAGAGGTGATAACTTTCCTCGCAGTTCGAGCATGGAAGTAAAATGACCATGATTAGAACCGTCGCGTCATGTCGTTAGTTACAGTAGTCAGGGTGTCTACTCACATGGAAAACCTGGATGAATTTTGTACAAAACAATTAAATTTTCAACTCGAAAATAATAATTTTCAACAAAAAAGTGTATTTGCAATCTGATAGCTTCATTTTCTATCTAATTGTTAAATTTAAAAGCTAAAAAAACGAATTTTCCACAACAGTTAAATTCTTAACCCGAAAATATGAGTTTTCAACAAAAAAGCTAATTTCCAACCAAACTTACTCTCGACTCCGCTATCGAAAAGTCGCTAGTACCGAATATTATTTTAACAATACATTACAGTCTGGAAGAATCGAAAAAAAACTAAAGAAAGTTTTATATTTTTTCATTTCTTGAAAATTTGAACCAAATAGTTGAATTGTGTACCAAATTGTTCAATATTTAAGCTAAAAAGGCGATTTTTCTACAAAACAGTTAAATTTTCAACAAAAAAGTTCAGTCTGAACCAAATAGTTGAATTTTCTACCAAACTGTGGAAATCTCAAGTCAGAAATACGAGTTTTCTACGATAAACTATAACTGGAGATATCTAGAAATACCTGGAATTATCGGGGAATTCTTCTAGGATTTGGGTGGACACCCTGGTAGTGAATTATTAACTAGTTTCTGATAGATTACATGCCAGTAAATAATTATTACTTAATATTGTTTCACCTTAAAATATTTGGCATTTAATGCAGTAAATTTTGTCTAGATTTAAGAAGAATTTATCTGAATTCAAGTAAAATTTGACTGAATTTAAGACACATTTCTAAAGTTCAGATAATGAGATCTTCAAGTTGGACTAGTTCAATTTGCTTGAATGCAAAAAAATGCCAAATTTAACTGAAATAGAAGGAATGAATTGACAAACCAAAATTAAAAAATACAAAATTTTGGGGTTTTCAAAAACTTTAGTTTTCGATCACATTTATTTTTTAATATGTATTATCTAAGATGCCTTAAAAATTGTATATAAAGTAGAATTATATACGTACACGTATGGGATAAAATATAATAGTATGTCCTAGTAACCCGAAAAACGTATAAAATCCTTTAAGAGATTCCAAAGGATTTTGATATGCTATATAAAACTTCTTATGAAATAAAATACGCTTAGACATCAAGATCTCTGGGTAAAAAGTACCTTTAGTATTCTTAAGAAAACCTCTCTCGAGATGAAAATGTTTCAGTATTTTTGTAGACGTACCAAATTCATTGACATATAAGTATCTCAAGATACCTTCTTATTTCGTAAAGCTCTAGATCAATTCAAAAGTCTTACCCCTTAACGATGCTTGTGCTTGCTTCTGTCCTAATTGATTGTTTAAGGTATTCTGATAGAAACGGAAAATATGAGACATTTTTAAAAATTCCGCAATTGTAATATTTAAAAAAATATATTTCAAGACTTTTAAGTTGACATTATTTTAAGGCATAATTTCAAAGCTATCCAGTCAACTTTCCCCCATTTCCAGGCCTGGAACTCACCACACTATTGACACTATTTGACACTTTTTGTTGAGCTATGACACTATTTTGCTACTACTACTTTTTTCTGAAATATTGAGCCATCTACCCCCTCTTGTTAGTTTCCGTGATTATTGCCGCCCCCCATCTTACGTAATTTTTGCCGAATAATTTTTTTCCTCAATTTATTTAGCGTACATCCAAAAATAACTGTAGACGATATAACGGGGGGGGGGTGGGTCAAATCTTACTGTTTCTTATGAACTAACAATGTAGTTCAACTTTCACCCAAGTAATTGAATTTTCAACAAAAAATATGAGTTCTCAACAAAAAATATAACATTTGATTATTTAACCAAGAAACGATTTTTATTTTAAATCAAAAAAAGTTGAATTGAACCAAAAAGAACGTATTTCTAACAAAATAGTTGAATCCTGAACCAAAACAGATTAATTTTCAACCAAACAGTTGCATTATTAACCAAACATATGAGTTTCCAACCACATAATTGAATTTTCAATCCAGAAGATTATTTTTCTACCAGGGAAGAAAAATTTTCAAACAAATATAAATATTTTTAACCAAATAGTTCAATTTTCAACCAAGAAGATTATTTACTACAAAGGAGACGAATTTTCAACAAATTGCATAAATTTTCAACTATTGGTTTGAACAATGGATGTAATTTTAGTCCAAATTTTATTTGATTAATTTTTAGTTTCTATTTTTTCATTTCTAAATATTTTTAGCTAAATAGTTAAATTTATTGTCCAAAAAGGGTCAATTTTTGGCGAAAAACGGAGTATTTACATTTGCATAACAAAGCACTTACCTTTTGATTTAAGAGAATTAATTTTTAATTAAAAAAAAAAGAATAATTTTCTACAGATATTCTCAACCAGAATATTGATTTTCTACCAAAAAGACGAATTTTTAAAGAAATACATACATTTTCTACAAAATAGTTAAATTTTCTACCAAATTGTTGAATTTTCGAGCAGAAAATGCGAATTCTCTGCAAAACATTTGAATTTTTAACAAAAAAGATCATTTTCAACTGAAACAGATTAATTTTTTCGCAGACAGTTGCATTTTTAACCAAAAAAGGTGAAGTTTTTACAGAAAGAGATAAATTTTCATATCAAAAAAATGTTTTTTTCTAAAGTGTTGAATTTAAAAAAAAAAAAAAAAAATTGGTTCGTCAAAAATGAAAAAAAAAAATTAAATTGTTGAATTTTCAAGCCAAGAAGGCGAATTTTCAAGAAATGATTCTATTTTGAACCAAATAATAAAGCTTGCAACCAAAAAGGTTGAATTATTAATCGAAAATTTAATTGTTAGATTGAAATTGTTAGATTTTCTTATCGGGTTCTATTAATTCACTTCGCATTTAAGTGGAGAAACGAGAAAAAGAAGGCAATACGGAAAGACTTTGAAGTTTGCGATAAATAAATAGGAATTTTGATCATTTATAGACTAAAGGATAACAGTTTAAATAAACATTGAAATCCGAGACTGTATTATTGCTGAAAAGGCTGGGCTCAAATTGTGCGAATTTTTCTACTTTTTTTAAAATTGCGACTTTTTGCAACTTTTTAAAGAAATATGCTACTAGTCGATTTTTTCGTTTTCTCAGAAGTTAGCTATACTTAGTTGCAATTTTAATCACAATAGAACTTTTAAAATTCACATTTAAAACTGGAAAAAATTCTACCATTTTAATTGACAACATTAATAATGGAATAATTTCTTATTAAAACTTTATTCGGAGACAATTTAATATTAATAGCATTTAAAATAGAACAATTTTTAATTTTGTGAACCTGTATTCAAAGTTTTAATTTATTCAAATTGCAGGCCTTAACAGTTGGACATATTTAAGTCAAAAATTTTTTTAATTGATCCATTTCAAATTACATTAAAGTCTTCACACTCTTTCCCTTGTTTCAGTTTTTCCACTTTTTTGAAGAACTCCACTTTTTTCCACTGATTTCAAGAAACTTCCCCCTTTTATCGTTTTTTCGCCTAAATGCGATTTGAATTAATACAACCAAATACAAAAATCCAACTATATTTCGTTGAAAGTTCATTCTTTATGGTTAAAAATTCGTTTATTTGAATGAAAATTTGATTATTTTGTGAATATTCAACAATTTCTTTAAAAAATAATTGTTTGAGAATTCATCATTTTTGGTTGAAAATGATCCTTTTGGCTCAAAAATTGAACTATTTGATTAAATTTGATTCTTTTTCGTTAAAGAATTCGACCATTTGGTTGTAAATTCATCTTTGTAGGTAGAAAATTCAACTATTTAGCTAAAAATTTAATTACTCTGTTAAAAATTCGTCTTGAGGTTGAAAATTTGACTACTTTGTTGAAAATGTAAAATATTTTGACTTGAAATCTCAGGAATTTGCAGCGTTTCATATTCAACGCAATATTATAGGTATTAATTTTATTTAAAAAAATTAAGTCGTCTATTTTTGTAAAAAAATCACCCTATTTCCCCTGTTTCTAGTCCTGCTTCGAGTGCATCTTGAGCTGTAAAGTATTCAAAATGAATGTTTGTGAAGTTGACAGTTATTGTAAATTATAAACTTTTCGCATCTTAAAATAATCCAATTTGAAAAGTTTAACATTTCGGAAAGGAATATATTAAACCCAGATTCAAAATCCTTTAAGGGCATGTGACACGCATAAATACCTACCTTACCGGCCTCACTTTTTCAATTTTCTGAATTTTTTTCTGAATC
>JAABKJ010004186.1:0-24728 GCA_011634705.1 Andricus grossulariae
TTTAAAAGAAGCTTGTGATCAACAGTATCGAAAGCTTTAGAAAAATCAAATAAAACAACTATTGTTACTTCCTTCTTTTCAATAGCGATTTTGAAGTCTGAAGTAACTTTCAGGGAGGCTGTTAATGTATTGTGGCAATCATATAATGTCATGAATTCTTATGTAATTTACTGAAATCCTGTAACATTCTAATCTACTGTACACGAAAAATCGAAGTGGTTAATCCCTCGAAGGATACGGACACTGTTACTGAAACGAAAACCGGAACGGTTATGGACATTGGAAATGAAAACGGATGAGAAAACTAATAATTGTGGTCACTCACCAACCTCTTCTCGGACTGATTTTTATTTTCTTCCTCTAAATATATCTATTAAATTTTAACAGTAAAATAAGAACTATCAATACTAATAAGACTCATCAAACTAATTAGTTAATAAGCTTGTACCATAATTAATTTCCTACTTAACCTTTCTTTTTTCAGAACTTATTTGGCCACATACAGAAGGCGCAGTTCATCCAGGCCCTCCCGTTATATTTCATATTCGCCATTACCAAAATTCTTCAAATGAAACGAGAATTTTAGATGAAGGCCTCCAGCAAGTGGGAATAGTGGATAATTACATCATAGGAGTAATTAAATTTGATTATCTGTGTCCACTTATAATTCGTAGAAGGGTTATGCGTTATGCTTATGGAAGAGTAAAATTACGCATCGAGGCACAGCCAGATGGCGAAATTGCCAGTGTGATTGAACCAATACTGAAAAATGATCCTATGAATGATCGGTTTTTCACCGGACCTGGACCAGACTACATTCGCTGGGCTGTGCGAGTGTAATAATTAAATCTAAGAGGTAGCAGGGTGGCCTATTTTTTAATTCAGAAATAATTGTGCATATTTCGTTGTAAAGATGTACTGTATGAAGAAAGAAACCAATCCTGACCAAGGTCTGTCTTAACTTTCACCCAGCATCGTTCCAGCCTAGGTACATCCTTGATTCATCTCTGATTAAATGCTGGCCTATTCTGTTTGATTTTCTTAAATAATAAAAACCAAAATTTCAACACATATCAACATTTCTTTATTTGAAACGATTATTATATATATTCACAATAAACTATCATAATATAGTCTAAGATATTTAATGCTTTTGCTCATAGATGTCGATGAATATGAATTGCTGTTTCAAAAAATCGTTTTGAAACATGGTGTTCCATGTTGAGAAATTGTGCGTTTGTTGGAAATGATTTGATTAATTTCTGAGTGAATTTACAAATAGTTTATAAGGGCCATTGCCAGATGGCGCTCCATTGGCGAAAAATGACATTGTTGGCTATTCAAGAAATGCGCTTCCTAACAAAAGATGGAAAAGACATCTTGATTGTTTTCAGGAGAGCTATTCAATTGTAATCAAGTTAATTTTTAACACCCCTTCCACCCACCTGGGAAGGGGGTGAAAGTGGAGTAGAAAAATGAGAAAGCTCAATTTTATTTTCAAAACGCAAGCTTCTCATTTTGACTCAAAGTATGTAAGCAGTCAATGAACTAACCACATTTAGCGCTACCCAGGAATAACGACGTGGACGTAGCAATCGTGTGTTCCCTTTTGGGTGCTCGTTTTCGGTGAGTCCCATCGCCTCTCAACTTTGGGGTGCTTGTTTTCGATGAACATTTTACATTATGTGCTAAAAATGCTGTCCTCCCACTTCGATGCACTTGTTAATCCGTGTTTCGAAAGTTTGCACACAAATACGGAGTGTGTCTGGTGCTATTTGGTTAAAAGCAGTCCTGATTCGCTGTTTCATGTTCTTCAGAGCTGTTGGCACTTCTTGATAAACTAGATTCTTTAAATAACCACACGGAAAGAAATCCGGCGACGCAAGGTCTGGCAATCTGGCAGGCCAATTTACCGGACCTCCTCTACTGATCCAGTGACCGTTGAATTCGCGATTCAGTACTTCACGCGCGATTGTCGAATAATGCGCTGGACAACCGCCATGTTGAAAACACATGTTCTGTCACACTTCCAAGCTTAGGTCTTCAAGCAATTTTGTAAGTTGATTTTTCAAAAAGTTACTGTATTCATCACCGTTTAAAGTACCATCAATAAACTACGGACCTAAAACGACTTGCACAGAGGCTGCGCGCTAATATGAGAAAGTCGAAGGACTTTGTGAGGAAGTGGGTGAAGCGGTATAAAGAGATAGAAAACGTTGACGATTTGCCAGACAGGGATAAGACGCGTGTGACCACGAAAAAGGAAGAAAGAAGATTATCAAGCTTTTTGAGGGGTACCCCACCTATAATTTCCGACAAGCCCAAAAAGTTTGGTCAAGACGATACAACGCTGTTTGAAATCTGCAGGCTATGGATAGAGGAGCACGGTGCTTGAAACTAGAGCATATTGAAGAGCACATAAAATTTTTTTTCAACGTAAGCAACACAACGAACCCAAGCAAACCAACCCGTACGAATTAACACAAGCAAACCGACTCTTGGTCTTCTTGATCTTTCGTTTGGAAGCGCATTCCTTGAACAGTAAACAATGTCATTTTTCGCCAATGCGGCACCATCTGACGCAAATCGAAAAAGCTTTTCAAATAAAACTTACGTATTTTTTGATGAGGAACCTGAATCTGTAATAAAAAATATAGGTTCATATTCAAAATTTTAAAGTTACCCTCCCTCCTGCCCCAGGAGATGGGATGTGGAGTAAATTATTGCGGGGTCGCTTCCTCTCCTCGAAAATAAAAAGTTTCTAGTCACACATATTGTAACCAGAGGGCTACAGAATAAAGCATTCTCATAGGCAAAACTACTTGCCTATTCGTGTTCACCAAAGATAAATTGCATCACTGGAGAGCAACGTAAGAGTGCAGACTAGCAGCCTCCCACTAAAACAGTCTCGCGAGTAATGGGAGTCTGAGCATGGGGCGCGGTCCGTAAAAAGGGTCGCGCGGCCCAGAAACACAGTTGGGGGTGTTGCGTGGCAAACGCAACAGGTCTTGGGGAGTGCTTTTATTCTTTGTATTTTCTTGTAATTCTCCCTGAGAACTTGGGATAATTTTGTGCTCTTAGGCCTAAGAAACCTGAGTTCCCAAATTTATCTCCTTAAAGAAAAGTCTCTCGAAGGTCGGACGGAAGTCAACTTCCCTCACCTATCTACGAGAGATTCAGCTTTCTGAATAGCCTGTTTGTGCGTGCTATACAAAATTTTATATCTTCCTACGGGATATTCTATGCGCCTTGAGTAAATTTCCAAACATTTTTCTCTTTTGACTTTGTCTTTAAACAGAGAGAAATCCGATTACGATTGGAATTTATTTTTAGTTGGCTATTTGCCTATGATAAAATAAGTGCAGCCTTGTCATACGCAATTCCTTCAGACTACTTGAAGATCAGAGCACGGTAATTATTTCATTATTTTTCTTTTATCTCTACTGTGAAATGGCCTTTGTCTTCAAACTAATTTTTTCAAAGCATTACCAAAATAGTGAAAATACTTCATTCTCAAAAACTAAGAAAAACTATTTGAAGAATGATTCTTCTTGATGTTCATTTATTATATTTTTATAACTGAAAAGTTAAATGAAAGTTTAAAATTTTCGGAAAACCCGCAATCTATCATTACTATAGGAAAAGATACTTATAAACAATGACAAGTGGTTCAAACAATCATATTGCTTAAAATGCATTCATTATTACCTCACCTTAAGTGGAAAGTTAACAAATATTTGACAATTTAATTAATTATCACCTCCCACTTATTCAAAAGTGAACCAAAAATAGAAAATTTGAAAAAAGCAACTTTCTAGGCTTATTGAAGGAGAACATTATTCCCAATAGTAATAAATTGTTTAAGCAAATTACTTTTGTTAACTTCAAATGATCATTGTCTCGCTCTAACTGAAAAATTGAAAGTAACTTGAAAACTTCAGAAAAAGCTTTGACTTTCTAAATCTATTCTACAAAAAAATTGCTATAAACAGTAACAGATTGCTTAAGCGATTTATTTAAAGATTTAATCATAAATTTAAGGTAATATTTCATATATGAATAATAATTTTTGTCTAAAATTATCTCACAATCAGTAAATTAATAGTGGATAAAATGTCTTGTTTAAACACCTGTCCCAACCAAGGTAATTTGGAAGGGGGAATGAGATAACGACCATTGAAACATTTAAAATAATTTGCGGAATATTCAGTAGTTAGACTTTTATCGCACTTAATCGCAAGTGCTTTTCCATTATTTTAAGAAAATGAGGACAGCGATTGGTATTTTGTGTTTCACCTTAGCGATTTGCCCTAATCCTGTTGGTAATTACAATATTATCTATAATTCTATCATATAAAGAGCATGCTGTTAACGCTATCAATAATTATACTTTCAAAATGAATAAAATGATTCATTTTCCACATATACTTTCTTTTTTTAGACCTAGTTTGGCCACATAGAGAAAGCGCAATTCATATCGAACCCCTTAAATTTTATGTTCATCATTACGAGGGGTTTGCACATGAATTAGAGGATTTAGAATTAGGCTATCATTACATAGCAATAAAGGATGGATACATTATTGGAAAAGTAATGGCAGCAAGACTTCTAGTTCCGTTACTTGCCCCTAGAGAGGATCGTCATTATGACCCTGGAAGAGTGAAGTTACGCATAAATGGCCAAATTGCCAAAGATACTGAACCAATATTCAGAAAGGATCCTATAAATCGTCTTTTCTTCCACGCAATTGAGCTACAATATATTAGTCGTGGCGAGCGAATAGAATAATTCAATTCAAGTGTATATATGGAAAGTAAAGTAGCCCATTTAGAAATCCAAATAAAAAACATTATTTTTAAACCCGAGCGCACGCAAGATTTTTATTTTAAAAAAATAAAAGAGTTTTATGGATGAGAATAAATCGCTTCTTCAAATAGTATTTTTTCAATACAGTCCCCCCTTCCCCGAGATATTTGAATTTTGTTGGAAATAGATTGATTTATTCATGATTGAATGGACAAATAGTTTAATGCTTTGGTCAGCTTCTTAAACTTCGTCATCTATTATTTAATTTTTGATCAAAAGATAAGGTGTTATCATATTTTGCAGCAACTACTAATCTTTCCACAGCGTAGTAAATAATTTTATATGACAATTACATAAGCCTGAGTAAGCGAATAAAGCATGATATATCCATTTCTTTAGAAAAAAGTTACGCAAGGTTTAAGCATTTTTAGAACTCAAGTAATATTATTATTACCCTCAGTTCGCAAAAAAAATCTGTCCCATAGCAATATGGCTCGAAAAAAGTTGTGACTTTCAAAATATTAAAATTTGTTTATTTTCTACAAAAGTATTAAAATGCCTTAAAAACTACATAAACTCAAGCTTACAGGTTCAATAATCCTATAATATTGGATAACCAGTTAGATTCCTTTCTCTATTTCATACTATTTGAATTTTTTTCTATCTATGGTGTGTTTGAGATACAGCATTTGTCTTCTTATTGAGGAATCATCTATAATGTATTTAACATATATGTTTGTCGACTTGCCCAGAACTTACTTTTTGTCTCTCTGAAGATGTATGTTTTACTTTTTCTTAAGTCTTCTCTTATTCTCTTTTTATCCATAGTTTCTACTGTATTCTCCTTATCCAAGAGTCAAATATTGCTCTCAAATACACAAAAATGGCTGTCATGCTGCATCAGTCTCTGTTAATTCTTTTATTCATAATATAAATTAGTACGTTACTACTATTCATACATCACTGCCATACCTTTCATAAACCCTGTCTGATTCCGAGGATTTATCTTTTTTTTCCTCTACTTCTTTCTCCAAACTCTCTGATACTAATGTCACATAAATCTTATACAATATCGACCTCAAGGTCACTACTCTATATTCATTAACCCCTACCTTTTTTCACTATTAGTACCACAATCCCTTTTTTTTTCTATTTGTGGACAACCCTGCCCTCTGCATACTCTATTGCACACTATCCCTGTCCACCTTCATCATTCCTATCGCCTTTGCTATTCCTTCTTTTGTGATACCCTTCTCTCTTTCTATCTTTCCCTCCTTTCTTTATTTTCTTTTTAACTCCCCCTAACAATTCCGTGAAATATCGTTTCCAATTTAACATTTCAATCTTCTGATTCATTATTTTTCTTCTTTCCTTTCTCTATTTACTACTTTCCATCCTTATTTGTCCGTGCTAAGATTCTCTCCATTCTATTTATCCCTTTATCACTTCCTTTACCTTCTCCTAACATCCATCACCCCAGTAACTTCTTTTTCCTTCTTCGCTGACTTATTTCTTAACTGTATCCTATGAGTACTCTGTTTACTTTTTCAATCAATGCTTCCATTGCCTCGTTCAAATTTTCCTCTCGCGTTTACACTATCTTCATCCTGTCGCTAAATTCGTCTATTCCCTCTACTGACCAATTTTGTTTTTCTACTATTATTTCTTTTTTGCCTGTTTTTCGATAATCGCCCTTCTTCATCTTAAATGACACTATTAGAGGAGATGATCCAATGCTACGAACTTCCATATCTCTAGCATCCTTATGTTCTCCCTTGCCTTATCATCAAGAATAGCACAGTCTATTACTCTCCTCCTCCTCCATGTTAGTGTAATCTTGTTTTTTAACTCCCTATATGTTCGCGTTTGAGATAAAACATCTCAATTTCCATAATTTTCTTTCCTCTCCTTCTTCTATCTGATCCTGTGCCCCTCTTTCTCCTCTTCTTTCATTGAAGTATCTCCCATCACCATTTCTCTCATTGCTCTGCCCTTTTTTCTATTAGCCACTTGCACCTTCCGCCTAATCTCTTCGGTAGCCTTCCCGTTATTCTTTCTCGCCTTCTTTCATCTAGTTGCGGTTCCCTATTCACAAAGACTTCTTATTGTACCGAATATATAATAAACTCTCTATCCTTTCTTTCTAAACCAGCTATATTTCAGTAGAAAATCCTTCATTCTTTCCTTCTTACAAATCTTGTCTCATTTTCTTTCCGACTATTTTTTCATTTCCTTCCTTCCATTTCATTCTTAGCTACTCCCGCGTCTTCTCTTGTTTTATTAACTCTTTTCTCTATTTGTTCCAATCCTGCCATATACCTTCTATCTGTATTTTCTCATACTCAACCCACGCCCTTTTCTCTTAATAGCATATTTGTTTCTTCCTATGTCAGATCTTACTCTATTATCTTTGCCCCGCCATACAACACTCTTCTCTTGGTCATCACTACCTTCTAATGTTCCTAATTCGTTGAGTTCACCTGCGCCATTTGCTCTCCTTTCCCCGTTCTATTTTTTTCCAATATCAATATATATCAATATATACATATATATATATATATATATCAATATCAATATCCTTATTTCCGTTCTCTCGCCTCCCAACCCCCTGTATGAACTTTCTATCTTTTCCGTCCTGCTTTCCGACACCTCTACCTTTTTTAAAGCTCTTCCTGCTCTATCCGCTTTTCAAGTCTTTGTCCCAACGTCGCCATCCTTTTCACTATATTTTCCCTGAAGTCTTGCCACTTCATCATTTGTCTTCTAAGTTGAACCATTCCCCGCCCAATTTCCTTCTTTATTTTCTCTTCCCTTTTTTCTTGTCATTCTTCATTGATCTCCATTACCTTCATCATCATTTTGCGCATTTCTTTTAATTTTTCCTCTTTCATCGGATCTCTAGCGTCAGCTCTGTTTTCTTCTTTCCCCTTATTGTTCTCATTATTCTTTACGAAACTACATTTTACCAGCAGCAATCTTGTAATTTTGAGATTTGTTAGGCTTGACCCTATATCTCCCTTTTCTTCACTGCTTACCCTCTCACCTTTCTTCCTTTTAATAAGACCCTTAATCGATCTCACGCTCTTCGTCTTTATACTCTCTTTTCCAACGTTTTTCTTTCGTATATCTTGACTGCGCAGACAGCGCGAATTGGCTAACATAACTCAAAAATAAAACGAAATTACTGCTGTGCAAACTAACGTGCTGACACGTGTTATATAATCTTTCAATCACAAAACTTCACTACACACTTTTTCTATCTCCTCACCTCTAATTTCACCAAAAAAATACCAAAATCTGCATCACACATTCACGGGTGTCTCACTCTTTTATGACGGAAATGGCAGTCTATCTGTAATTTAAAGTGCAATTACTTATCATTTTGATTTATCCAACATGATATTTTAAAAAGTCATGTAATCTTAAAATTTTCGAAAGTTCAAATAGGGACAAAATTTCTGTGAAAATTCAATTTTATTTCTACCTAACATTTTCACAATTTCTCATCCAGACTTGGATTCCAATAAGGTCCTACTGAAATAGCACTAAAGTGCTAAAAAGGTTCGAAATACGTCCCGTTTCAGAAGAACTTGCATATGATAAATGTGCCGGAAAAAGTCCACCTAATTGTTGAGATAAAATTAACAAAATAGTGTTATTTTATGTTATTCGACATTTTTACAAGCGCTGGTGAAAATGAAATGAAACTTTTCCAGCACATTTATCCCTATTTGCAGTTTTGAAATTTCTGAAGAAAAATTGATACGTCGGTACTGATCCTTCGCATACCCAATATTCTAGCGGGTCCTCATCCGGGATCCCAATGGGCCTTTTTTTCCTTAGGTAATGCATGATATAAAAAAATACTTTTTTGTGAGACAGAAGCTATGATTAAATAAATTAATGTAATATTTAATTCAATAATTAATTTAGAACTTGTTACTTCTTTTCACAGAATTATCTTGACCACAATTGTATAATTCAAGTAACTCAATTCACCTTTCTGTGCCGACTCCTGGCTTTCAGATGTGATATGAAGTGCAATTATGTAAGACTTAAAATGCACATAGATGGTGATATTACCAACGGGACTGAAATAATGTGGAATAATGTTCCAGCATTGGTCAATACGTTGATTCATGTTGTAGCATGTAGGCTTGATCTACTGCGTGTAAAAATTGAATACGCCTACCGCTCTTAAATATACTTAACTTGTAATAATGTACGGGTAAGACCACCCGTTAGAAAGTCATTTCTCGCCACGAACACCGCACGAAGCAAGCGGTAGAAGGATCCCTGTCTATCGAATAGAGCGGGGACTTCCAACCAATAACGGCATAGCACGCTCAGTTCGCACTGAAAGCTAATTCACTGGAAGACGTGTCCCACATCGTTCGTTACCTCGGTCTCAACGGTTGTTCGGACGAGCTCCTCTTTGGGTTGAAACTCCAGTGGAGAGTGTTCTTACAGTAGCCAGAGAGTAACCTTTCATACGCAGTAGATTCAAGTGTTTAAAATCAACGTCTTTTTCTTTTGATATTGAGGAGTAAGTGCAGTGCAGTGCTCTTTGTGTTTCGAAGAATATTAACGTCCTGAATGGATGCACTATTTAGTGTTTCATTTTGAAAATTATTTTATATTAAATAATAAATTAGGAAAAGATCGTAGCTAGGTGCTTTGTAATCAAATTAGGAGCCTGAGATAGCTCGCCTGAGATTTGGATACGAAGCATTTTCAAACTATCTAAATTTACATCATCCCTTCTTTCTGCAATGTTCTTTTGCGCGCATTGTGGCTCGTAAGGTGATGTGAATGAGGATAATACTTGCCTTTTCTAAATATGAACTTGTAGTTAGGTATTTAATCATTAAATTGTAAGCTTTCCTTGAGATTGGTTTGCCCGTCTCCTGGCTCACCCAAGATTTCATTGTTAAATATTTCGGAGCTACTGCAATACATTATGTCCTTTCTTTCTGCAATGTTCGTTCGCGCGCACTGTGGCTTGCAAGAGCTAATGGATGCAAGTACAACATGTGTGCTTTTGCACACTTGAATAAAATTAATGTTCCAAATTTAAACCTTTTACGATCAATATTAAAACACAGACAAAGTGCTCAACCACTACTAAAATGTATGTTTATATCAACAAGTTACGTAATAACAATAAAATCTAATGTAATGCACTTCAAATCCAATCAAAGCTTTGAAGCACCGATTTATTCTGGTCATTGCAATAAATGTTAGACTTAGCATTGGCAGAAAAATCAAATAAATTTCTTCTTCTAATAATAATTGAAATTTCCATTATCAAGTAAGCCTTTTCAGGAATCAACGCTAGAGACACTCATCATACGAAATCATTTTGAAGTATAAATTCGTGAGTCTATTTTCTTGACTTTTTTTTTCAAAAGAAAAGATGTTTTTAAATCTTCACGGGTTTCTTACCGTTTGATCGTGGGAGTCTGATGATTCCGCCTTCGGAAGACCCAAACAAAATCTAATGTACTTTGCCAAACTATAATCTCGAAAAAATATCTTTACAATATAAAAGGAAATACTCAACATTCTTTCAAAAAAAGAAACAAGTATTGATAATTATTTTAAAATAACAACGCAAAACGTAACAATATTAAGATATATTAAAAAATGAAGCCTCGACAGATATTACGTTGTATCAACAAAAAAGTGTTTTGCCAGACTCTTTGTTTAAACTATGAATGAATAAATGTTGATATACTTTGTTTTATTACATAGTTTGTTCAATGATATCATAAACTGCCTTATAGAACAGAAAATTCTTGAGTGGAAATCATTTGTCGTACTTTAAACATACTTTTAATTAATATAGTATTAGTATTGATCCAACTTCATCACCAACGAACTACTCTACATGATTATATGAATAACTTTAGTTTTACATTAATTTTGAGGTTGTGTCTAGTCGTCTCGTAAAATTAGGGGGGCTGGAAAAGAGATGGTCTAGTTGTCCAGAAAATTCGAGATGACTAGCCAAGCTTATGGAAAATATTAGACAAGTCATCCCGAATTTCGAGACGACAAAACACTTTGTAATTTTAAGGCTTTCTTATAAATGATTGTTTCCTGCCGAATTATCTGAATGAAAAAAAGAGTTATAGCCACGAGTGGTTTTTTGTAATAGAGTATAGGAATTCCTGATTGTTATGTTTAATTCACGAAATCCTTTTTGCCTTATTCCACGTCTGTCCCAACTTTGCCCCAGCATTGGTCGAGTTCTGGTCCATCCACAGTTCATTCACAGTAAAAACTCTGGGATAAGTTTTTTTGCACCTAATTTCAAGACGGGGTTTCATCACGCTCGACGTTGTGGCAGGAAATTATCGTCTATTGTTTTTGCCGAAAAACTGTAACAAAAATTGAAAGCAGTTGACGTTTCGTACCCCAGGTCCAAGGGAAACGATTGCTTACAATATTTTCATCGTTGAAAATGAGTCACTTCTTTTGACAATCATTTTATAATATGGTTTTCTCTTTTGAGAAATTTCATTTTTTTTTCAAATAAGTTGATAGTTTTCCGAGTCAATTGTAATTGCAAATAGTTTATGAGGTATTTTCTTTATCAGTGATTCTAAGGAATTCTAACAGCCATACATAATATTATGTATTAACAATACGATTTCAAAAACCCCACAAATTCGGTTGTTAGAATTGAGTGTGACTAAATAACTTAGATTCCAGTTTTCAAGCTGAAAATATGTGTTCTTTTCTTTTATCAAAAATAAAATTTTATCGTGATTTTAAAGAACTCCTGATCTTTCCATTGCGTAATTAGTCATTTCGGTACCTATAAATTGTACATATATAATAAAGACATAAATCTAAAGTTTTTTAAAATGTTTGTTATGGAAGAAACAACATATGAAGTACGAATAATTTATAAGAAAGAATGAGATAGCGAATAGTATACTATATATACACTGAAAGATTTTGAGGAATATTCATTAGTTACGTACTCTTATCAGAATCCTCAGTAAATTGTTTACTATATTTAAAACAAAATGGGAACTCTGATTGGTATTCTGTGTTTCATCTTAGCGTTTTTCTCTAATCCCGTTGGTAAATATAAGAAATATCTGTAACTTAAAGTGCGATAGTTAATATTTTGTGACTTTTTTAAATATCGATTAAACACAACGAATTAAACCAGGCAAGCAATAACCTTTTTGTGGCAATGCTCCCAATTACGAAGCAACTCCTTAACGTTGCCTTTCGAAATAACTAACAGCTGCTTCGTCGCAATGTGCTTTATTTCCTCTAGGCCTTGAAATCGTTTTTATTTTATAGAGTAGTTCCATTCGGGAAACAGCTAGAAACCACAGGGAGCAAGGCCAGAACTGTGTGGTGTCTACTAAATTTGTGTAAAGCCGTGTTTCGTCAGAAATTGCTGGATAAGCTGCGATGAATAGGCAGGTGCGTTGTAGTAGTGAAGAACCAAGTCGCCACTCTTTTACAAATCAGGCGGTTGTCTTCTTACTGCGTGACGTAATCGCTCAAGATCATTTGAGTAATACTCTTTATTTACCATCTGACCTTTTGGAGCATATGCATGGCGCACAACACCTTCTTGGTCAATGAAAACAGTGAGCGTTGCCTCGATGTTGCTCCAAATCTGGAACGCTTTCCTCGCTCTCGGGGATACATGTGTCTTCCACTGCGAAAATTGAACCTTTGCCTCAAGTATGAAGGATGAGGTATGAGATCCATGAATCATCTCCAGTGATGACCTTTTTGAAAATTTCCGCTTTATTTTTGATTGATTTTAAATTGTCCTGAGCGACTTTCACTTCATAATTCTTTTGTTCTTCCGCCAGAAGCCGCGGAATAAATATTTCATTCAGCGCAAAATTTCTAAAACAATAGTTTTTGGAATCCTAAAGCCTTTTTCTATCTCTCTTACTGTTAAAAGATGATTTTCATTATTTGAAACTCGCACCCGTTTCCCATTTTGAGGCATTTTTGCTGTTGTGGGCTTGCCAGAGCGATGGTCACTTCCCACTGAAGTACGGCCACTTTTAAATCACTCTTTAATTTGAGTATCACTCGTGGGCTCATCACCATATACACAAGAAGTCCAATATATGACCAGTTTCGGGGGTTGCCTCGCACTGGCCGTAGCACTGAATCAGTCGTTGGAAATTTAAACAGTCAGGGCCGTAAAAACCATTTGTGTTAAATTTTTTTTCCGCTATTGGCGCTCCCGCTTACTGCTTCCCCGTACTGACGGATTTTATCTCTTTGCTACTGGTGGCGACGCATTGTTGACACTGCCTGTGCGCTGATAAACGGCGTCGGCCATCATTCTGAGAAGAACTGAATCACGGCCTTACGTTGGATTTTTTGTGTACTATTTGAATCATAAAGATGGTTTCGAAACATGAATAGCTTAGTTTTATGGCTAACGTTAATGCACACTCCTTGTTTGGTGAGTTCCGTCATCCTGACATGCGAGGCGTACGTTGTAAGCCGTTTACGCAAATGCATACACTAGTCGACTAAAGATTCGCTGGTCCATGTCACTTATTAGAGGGCCTTAAAGAGTTCCCCCCTAATGTTTAATAGCTGTTTTTGAAAAGAGCATAACCAGGTACAAACTTACAGCAGAAGGCTGAATAATTCCTGGACAGACCTCGTAATTCATTAGCATTTTGATGATATACTTATATAGTGGTGCAATCTTTATTGCATATATTATTTATATTGTTTGTTGCCTGAATATTCTTCTTCCATATAGTGGGCAATATTTTCGAGGTCGCTGATTCCAAATATGACATTAAAATCACAGAATTTAAATTGATTGATGCAATATGGCAAACAGTGATTCTACATTTAGTGAGAAAATGACGTTGTTCAATATAATGAACGCAATATGACGATATAATACACAATTAAGAATTTTTATAATCAATTCTCAATTATACACAATCGATTCACAGTCTGAAAAATATATGTGGTTTAATGTTAATTACAAGAAAACTCATGAAATTCAACAAGTTACAAACTTTAAGAAAAATACGTATGATATATCGATTTTTTCATAAATTATATTATATTTCCTACATAAATTATTATTCTAGTATGTGCTCAAAAAAGATGTTCAGAAAACCCTTTCTCCGATGAAAAAATTGTTCCGTTGCCGTAAAAATTCTGGTAGACACTAGGTCGAGTCATGGCGAGTAGTCAAAATAGACTAAAAAGAAATGATTGTTCTATTTTCATGTTCTACATAAGATAACACGTGTTTACATCATAGCATTAATACATAAGCTGTATTTATTTGACAAAAAATGAGCTGCTGTATTTAAAGTATTGTAATCTACGAGCCTTGATGCTCATAATTAGTATCTTAGTATATTTAGCGTATTCTGTTCATCGATGAAACCACCTTTGGCTGTCCTGGTCTAATCTCTTCTCAATCCTTTTTAATCTTGTGAAATAATAAATAAAACAAATAATTTTCAAATTACACTTTCTTTTTTTCAGAATTAGCTTGGCCACATAAACATGCCGCAGTTCATCCATCTCACATTCAAATTCATATTGGTCATTACGAAGGTTTCTCACATGAAATTTTGCCTATAGAAGCAGGGTTTCATCAAATGGGAGTAAAGGATAATTGCGTCATAGGAATAATGAAATTCGATTGTATGTGCCCATTATTAGTTCCTAGAAGGGGTATGAATCATAGGTATGCAAGAGTTAAAGTACACATCCATGGCGAGATTGCCAACGTGACTGAAAGAATATTGCGCAGGAATAATCTGAATGATCTCTTCTACAACGGTCCTGGACCAGAATACATTCGTTGGGCCGAGAGAGTCTAATAATTCAATTTGGAAGTATACATAAGCAGTATAGTGGTTCATTTTTCAAATATAAAACAATTTTTGTCCGATCCTAACGTATGCACGATTTTCAGGTAGATTTTGTTGTGGAGGTATACTATATAAATGAAGAAACTTGTCCTGGCCAAGGTCTGTTTCACCTACAACCCAGCATTGGCCCAGTCCTGGCCCATCCCTCCTTCATCGCTGATTAAACGATGGCCTATCCTTTTTATTTTTTAAATAAATATACCAAGAATTTCAATACCAATCCGATTTTTTCATTGCAAATTATTATTTATAGTGCTTGCAACAAAACATAATTTTTTTTCGTGAAAATGTTAGTATATTGTGTATCGAGGGCGTAAAGAAGGCTATTGGGACGAGTGTGAATTTGCTGCCCGAGCGAAGCGAGGGCCGCAGTCACACGAGGAAAAATAGCTTTACGCCCTTGATACACACCATACTTTTTGTCCCCCTCCTTGAAAACAAGCATGTGAAGCAGATAGAGGATGTTTGATGTACTTGACAATTTTAGATTACAGGTGAAATGAAGAAATAGCGTACTTTGCAGAAGGGAGACTGTTGGGTATAGCAATACAATTTTTTTAAATATAAAGATCAATTCCTCTATTTTCTCACTTGCGGGTGCAGTGTATGTGTATCGGGCGTAAAGTTTATGTGGCGGGCGTAAAGTTTCATGTAGCGGGCGTAAAGTTTCATGTTGGCGCGGCGGCGGAGTGCGCACGTGCGAGCGTCACTGAGCTGGAAGCGGCCACATTACGCCTCCTTCACGTGTATGCAATGGCGCGTTTTCAAGGAGGGTCGGACAAAAACGATGTTTCTTTACAGTAAATTTCCTAATTAACGTAAACCTGAAAATATCTCAAATAAACAATTTCCGGAAATTTTAAACAGGTAAATATGTAATTATTTTACATGTTTAGTATGTAAAAAAAAAAAAAATTTGAACATTTTCGGTCCGATGCAAGATAAATACCTAGTGTGCCTCCACTTAACTCAACAGTCGGAAAGCCGGCTGATCTCGAGAGATAGTTTTCTGCAGTTTTCCTCTCCCTAGGTCAAACTTCCAGGCAAATGTGAGTGCTTACAACAAGTCGAATTGAGCCGCTGTTTATGATTAAATTCGTACAGTGATTCTATTATTCTAAGCTCACCTTAGTAAAGAAAGGTTTTCACAGGCCCATACACAGTGGGGTGGTCAAAAAATTGTTTAAAGAATGTTTATGAATAACGCCCGGAAATTTGTTCGAATCTACCCAAAAATAAATCCATTTTTTCGTTTAAAAAAAATCATATGTAAAGGTGGCGCAAGCCCCATGAAGTTTAACACGAATTTCCCATGAGAAAAAAATACATTTTTGTAAATTTTATTCAGGATCCTCAATATTAGCTGAATCGAGTTGAAAATCAACATTTCTCTTCACAATTGGCCATAGAATACGGACAAGATATTACTTTTCAAATATCACCCCCATAAGTCTGTTTTATAGGGTCCCTAATACAGGGTTTCTAATACATAAATACTACTTTATACTGACAATTAGACGTTTGAATCAATTGTTCAAAGAATTTATTATTGTTTCCAAAATTTTCCACTTTTTGTCCAATTGTCAATTAGAGAGAGGTTCATTAATGTTAACAAACATAATTGTTTAAACAATTTATTATTATTGTTACTAATTCACTCGAAGTGAGTTGAATAGTTAATTAAAGTTGACAAAATTATTTGTTTAAACAATTTATTATTATTAATAATAATGTTCAATTTGCATAATTCTAGAAAGTTTCGGTTTTTCTGAAATTTACAACTATTTGTCTACTTTTCACATAGGGTGAGTTAATAATAATTTCAATTTAGCAAAAATAATTATTTAAACTAATTATTAATGTTTATAACTATCTTCTTCTTTATTAATGCAATATAGTTTCGGTTTCTTCTGAAATGTTAACTTTTTACTCACTTTTTACTTAGTGAAGTAATAAATAGTGTAAGTTAACAAACATAGTTCAAACAATTTATAATTGTTTATAACTATCTTCTCTTAGATAAGAGCTAAAAAGTTGCGGTTTTTTTCTGAACTCTTAAACTTTTTGTCTACTTTTCACTTAGTAAGGTAATAATTAATGCAAGTTAATTAGTTTTTATCTTTTCCCAATGTTTAAAAAAATTAATTTAAACAAAAAAGCTATCTTACACATGAGAAAAACCCAAGAATTGAATAATTAGGAGTAGGTGGGAGAACTAAGCGTGTAAATGACTTGTAAAAGTTTTGTTTAAAATTACAACAAGAAGTTTATTGCAAAGCGTAAAAGAAAAAGTTGGAATTGAACATATTTTGATATCAGCCCCCCTCCAGCAAAATATATTCGCAAAAAAGAAAGAGATTGTTTAAAATAATTTTCTCTCTAATGTTTCTTCATCATTGGTTCATAACTAAAAAGGCAAAGAAAAGTTAAATATTTCAGAAGAAACTGCAACTTTCTAGCACTTATCTAAGAAAAAATAGTTGTAAACAATAATAAATTGTTTAAACAACTATGTTTATTAACTTGCATCAATTATTACTTCTCTCTGATTGAAAAATGGACATAAGTTTAGAAAATTCATAAAAAACCGCAACTATCTGGTATTAATATAGAAGAAGAATTCTATAGGCAATCATTTGTTTAAACAATTATTTTTGCTATATTCAATTGAATATTAACTCACCACAAGTGAAAAGTGAACAAAAAGATGAATATTTCAGAAAACGCCGCAATTTTAGCATTATTCAAAGATAATATTATTAACAATAGTGATAAATTGTTTAAAAAATTATCTTTGTTAACACTAATGACATTTGACATTAACATTAACCTCTCTCTAATTTAAAATTGGACAAAAAGTGGAAAATTTTTTTAAAAACCGCGACCTTCTATCTCCATTTTAAGAAAAAACTGCTAAAAACATTAATAAATGGGTTAAAAATATATGTAAACATCTATTTATCAGTATAAAGTAGTGTTTTTTTATGTATCAGGAACAATTTGCATTTAAAAAACTGCAAAATAAATCATAATTAGCGCAAAAAAATTGGAAAACCGATTTTGTCACTTATGGGGTTCCTTTGGAACCCTAAAAAACAGACTTACGGGGATGATATTTGAAAATAAATATTTTATTCGTATTCTATGGCTAATTGTGTAGAAAAATGTTGAGTTTCATATCGATTCAGCTAATATTGAGGATTCTGAATGAAATTTAAAAAAACGTCTTTTTTTCTTATGGGAAATAGGTGTTTACAGGCCTATGTTTTACCAAGGTTTTTGAATAAAGACATAGTACGATAGGTAAATAAAATATAAACCGGAATTTCTTCCGCACTGTTATTTCAAACTTGCTCATTACTATTCAGTCTCTCCCTTCTTTTTCGTTCAGTAGCTTGCGCGATGAGTGAGAAAGAAGCTACAGTGTCTGTGGTGCAACGCATTATAATAAAAATTTTGAGTAAAGAAGGCATAAAAGCCCAATGAAATTGAGCATAGGTTGATGCAGCAGCTTGGTCGTGAAACATGATCGAAGACTCCAGTATTTGCGTGGTACAAACAATTTATATAGGGGCGTGAAAACGTACAGAACATGCCTTATACACGGCGGTCCAGAAAGAGCGTCACGTGGGGGGTGAAAAATGGGTGCTCGCAACGATTTTTTGGGATCACAAAGGGGTTTTGCTCGTTGATTTTCTTCACGAAAGGAAGACGGTAAAGGCTGAATACTATTCTAAGCTTTCGGACAAAGCTAAGGCAGCTCTTAAGTCCAAAAGATGAGGCACCCTCAACCGCAGTGTCTTTCTCTTGCACGACAACGCTAGGCCTCGCTCTAACTCAAGCAAAACTGCAGGCACTGCACTAGACCTTTCTCGAACATCCTACCTATAACATTTGTGAATAAAATGGGCGAAAGAGACGCTGTCGCCGAAATGATTATAAGTAGATATTATAGTTTTCTGAAAATATTCATGAAAACTAGAGCAATTAGAACTCTCTTACCCGGCGATCGACGTCAATAACAATCAATAAACATATGAATATTTATGTATATATAGTTAAAAGTGTGTCACAAGGACAACCGCGGGATTTCGTTGGGAGCGGGTCCTAATCTCAAAAACTGCATCCGCTCCCAGCGAAATCGCGGTAAAATTTCAGCTGTAACTACGTCTCACAATCGTGAGCTAGGTGGTTACAGACGGCGATGAATTCAATACGACGTTAATAGCATCAGGCTATTAACCAGTGAAACCTTGCCACCTCCAAGAACGCAATTAAGGCCTCGAGTGCGCACCAGAAACAATTATCGAGAATATGAAGTTCCAGTATATGCGGCACTTCTCATTTTCGACAATTGACTCTTATTTCCCTAGAAGTGTTTAGGGGAGCGGTATTTGGGCTAATGCCGTAAGATTGACAGAGATGGTAATAAAGAACTCTTAGTGCCGCATAGTGCCTTTGGATGTAGGTCGTTCCCGCATGAGTAGGACATCTAGATAGCGTGCGTCCCAGATGCTCGGGGTGTGCATGACACGCTCTGCAGCTATCATCGGGAACGTCTTGGCTCAAAATGTGGCGACGGTATGCTAGAGCGGAAATGACACCGTCTTGACATGCGAAAATGAAACTCTCCGTGTCCGACTTCAATCACGGTGATTTAAGGAAAGCAAACGTTAGCTCATACGACATCGACTGATTCTCCACATGTATATGGAAGATGCCGTGCATCCTCTTGTAGAGGAGCTGTTCGCAGAAGTGTTTCTCCTGTACTTTCTTAATCCGTGCCTTCAGGAGTGAGTACTCGAGATGGATAAGATTTGATGCATTTTGCATTTTGATGCATTTGCGACTACATGTGCTGTACCCAGAATAATCCTGTTGTGAAGACAATCACGATTAAGTTTTCTGCGACCACCTTGACGGCGTGAGATGTAAATTTGCGGAACAGAAGACTTAAGTTGCATGCTTTTGTTCATGTGCATAATAGACGAAGAGCCCATGACATAAATGATGTAATCATCGGAAAAAGGAAAATTTTTCACCTGACAGATTCTACTTACTCTGACGAACGTAAAAATGGGTGCCTTAAAAGTCGGAGTGGAAGAGGTGAGCGGTGGCGACCTGGCAAAGGTGCAAATTTTCATGGTTAATTGCAGTGACTCGAAAAAGGTTGAAAATTTGTATACATGTAGAAGATAACATATAAAGAGCACCTGTGAATTTCAGGGCACTTATCTGTATTGACAGTGGTTTAAGGCACCTGCAAAGTTGCCAGAACTTCAAGTAAAATGTCTTGATATGGATTTTACAGGAAAAAGTTCCAAACAAGAGTTGGTCTACTTCGAAAGATGCATATTTTCATTCTCACATAATTCTTTGATAAAATTGATACATTTAGAGAAAACATCGATTAAAGAAATACCAGAACAATAAAAAGCTGTTTTTCTGTACAGCAAGTCATTTTTTCGAAAATTGTAAGGAGAAAAAAAAGACTCCCCAGCAGGTGTACTCCAACATTACTGAGAAATATTTTATTTAAATGTTCATATTTACCAAGTTATGCGCATTTTTCATTATTTTCCCCATTTTTTCTTTCACCTATTCTATCTTTGGTAATTTAAAAGAAGGTGTTTTCCAAATTAGTACATTGATAGTGTAAGTCTTGTGTAACAAATTGGCGTCAGCTACTTTCAGGGAAAATAGTAACTTCCTCTGCCATAAACAATAATAGACAGAGTCACGTTCTCAGCTTCTAATTATCGTAGAAGGTTGTAATAAAGTTGAATATTATTCTAAAAAATTAAATAAAAAAATCGCTTTACTTTCACATTAACATTATTTATTGTTGTTAAAGTTTATACTGTTTCCGTTGGAATGTATTCGATCTTTATTACCGTGACCAAAGTCAATTTCCCAGACGCAGCATGGGGTCGCCTCAGATTTTTCGATGGCCACTGGCATAGAGATATCATTATACTACTGCGAAATACAATGTGATCGAGAATGCAAGAAAATCGAAAAAGTACCTTTGTGTTCAAAAACGCGTAGAGGATTTATCTATTTTTTCGACATTCGTCTTTTTTTCGTTGAAATGAAAAATATAGTGGAATTCAGCCAAAAATGTCCCCTAAATTTTTGAAGTTAAAAGTAAAAAAGACGAATTTTCTACAAAACAGTTGGATAATCAAACTAACAATATGATTTTTCAACAAAAGAAATACTTTTCAACCAAATAGTTCGAACTTTCTGCCAATATAGCGACAAGTGTAAAGGAACGCATGATTTCTCAACCAAGTAATTACATGTTTAACCAAAACAGATGAATTCTCAGCGAAAAATGTAATCGTTTATTTTAATCCAACTACAAAATATTTTGATTTGAAATCAATCACAGTTGAATTTTACCAAAGAACACAAATTTTCAACAAAATAGTTACATCCTGACCCAAATTTGATTAATTTAATACAAAACTTGTTGAATTTTCAACCTAAATAATAATATTGTTGTACCCAAAAATTTACATTTTGATACAAAAGCGTCCAGTTTTGAAACAAGAATTGACTGCAACCAAAAAAGACGAATTTTGGCCAAACAACAGAGATTAATTCTCTACCCAAAACTAACCCAAATCTCTCGTCATAAGAAATATAAAACAAAAATAACAGTAACTTCAAAGTAACTCTAGTTCAAGTTTCAAGTTAATAAGAAGATCGTAACTGAGTGAAGTTAAATTTAAAAATAGAAAATAATTGAAGTAAAAAATAGAAATTCAACCAAACTTTCTTTTCATTGAAATTTTTTTATTAAATTTGAAAATAAACAATTTTTTGACCAAAATAGACCAAATTTAAAACGAAATTGGAACCAAGGAAGAACAAAAGCCTCCTAAATTCTTGTATTTTCAAAAAGAAAAGACAAATTTTCCACAAACCAGTTGAAATTTATATTTCAATTTGAAATCAATTACAGTTGAAGTCAGCAAATAAAGAAGAATTTTCCAGAAAACAGTTGAATCCTGAGCAAAATCAGATTAGTTTTCTCACAAAATAGTTGAATTTTCAACCTAAAAATCACATTTTTTTACAAAAAAGATACATTCTGGAATAGAAGCGCTCTATTTCGACTAGAGAAAGAAGAAAAAATTCCACTATATTGTTCATTCCAACGAAAAAATGACGAATGTCGAAAAAATGGATAAATCCTTCACGCGTTTTTGAACACAAAAGTACTTTTTCGATTTTCTTGCATTCTCGATCACATTGTATTTAGCAGTAGCATAATGATACATCTGAATATATATTATATAATTGTATTAAAAATGCACCACGAAGAATTTCTAATGAAACTTCTGCTGCAAGCAGTGTAACAGTCTATGCCTACGCCAGTGGCCGTCCAAAAACCTGAGACGACCACATGCTGCGTCCGGGAAATTGACTTTGGTCACGGTAATAAAGATCGAAAACATTCCAACGGAAAAAGTATAAGCTTTAACAATAATAGATAATGTTAATGTGAAAGTAAAGCGATTTTGTTATTTAATTGTTTAGAATAATATTCGGCTTTATTACAACCTTCTACGATAATTAGAAGCTGAGAACGTAACTCTGTTTATTATTTTTTATTGCAGAGTAAGTTATTATTCTACCTGAAAGTAGCTGACGCCAATTTGTTACACAAGACTTACACTATCGATGTACTAATTTGGAAAATACCTTCTTTTAAATTACTAAAGATAGAACAGGTGAAAGGAAAAATGGGGAAAATAATGAAAAATGCGCATAACTTGGTGAATATGAACATTTGAATAAAATATTTCTCAGTAATGTTGGAGTACACCTGCTCGGGAGTTTTTTTTCTTTCTCGACAATTTTCGAAAAAATGACTTGCTGTACAGAAAAACAGCTTTTGATTGTTCTGGTATTTCTTTAATCACTGTTTTCTCTAAATGTATCAATTTGATCAAAAAATGATAAAAATATGCATCTTTCGAAGTAGACCAACTTTTGTTCGAAACGTTTTTCTGTAAAATGAGTATCAAGAAATTTTACCTGAATTTCCGGCAACTTTGCAGGTGCCTTAAAGCACTTTTCAATGCAGATAAGTGCCCTAAAATTCACAGGTGCTCTTCATATGTCATCTTCCACATGTATACAAATTTTCAACCTTTTCCGAGTCACTGAAATTAACAATGAAAATTCGCACCTTTGCCAGGTCGCCATCGCTCACCTCAACCTCTCCGACTTTTGAGGCATCCATTTTTACGTTCGTCAGAGTAAGTAGAACCTGTCAGGTGAAAAATTTTCCTTCTTCCAATGATTACATCATTTATGTCATGGGCTCTTGGTCTAATAGATGAATTATAAAGATCCTCTAATTTTCGTTGAAGAATTCGTTGCGACTCAATCGTCTCTCCAGGAGGTAAGTCTGGCGCATAAGCGACGCACCCATATTCGTCGTGTCTTCTAGAAGCGTGCGGTCGATTATCAATCTATATAAGCTCACGAAATTGTTTATTTTTATTTTTATTATCTTTTCTATAGTCTGCTTCTTGATAAATTTGATCACGCAGAGTCCCAGTACCTTTTCCTACTCTGCCATTGCCTATTCGATCGCAAAAGGCTTCTGGATACTTATTTACAATGAATGAAGCAAACTTTTGTTCTTTGCCTCGTTCGTAATCATTTAAATCTTTCATATAGTTGGCTATAAATGCCACCATGAATCGTCTGTCTCTTAGACAAGGTACTGTGCCCTGTTCACAAGCTTCTACTCTAGGAGCTGGGTGTAATCCTGTGTGCCGTTCTAAGTCCGTCGGATTTTTTAAATGAATATTGTGCAACATGTTGTGCTGGTTACGAAAAAGCAGGGTGCCCCCCCACCTTCCCGAAAAATCGTGATGTTTCGAGATATTCGCGTTTTAATTATCTTTTAAAAAATGCAATAGTCCTGTTGTAATTTGAGGTTTTTCGAAAGTTCAAATATATGTTCGGCTAGAAAACCGAGTTACGAAGATAAATTTCGTTGATCATTTTTTGATTCAATCAATTTTTAACATAAAAAATTAACAATTACTTGGAAAAATAAGAAAAAATACAATTGTGCTTATTTTGTTTAAAATATTGATTGCACGGCAAAAAGCCTCTCACAGAAGTTGGACTACTGTCAGAAAAAGCATTTTTTTCTAATAAAACATTTTTTGATAAAAGTGATCAATTTCGAGAAAACATCGGGTGGAGAAATAAAAAAATTCAGAGCCGAAATAGAAAGCTGGTTTTCTTTGTAGGAAACAATTTTATCAAGAAAGCTTAGGCGATAAAAGATACTCCTTTTTGGGTCTACTTCAACTTTCATGAAGAAAATGTTATTCTAGTGTTTATATTCAATAAGTTAATGCGCACTTTAGAATTTACATACTTTGACGTGCTGTACCTTTAGTTATTTCCAATCAAATCTTCTGCAAATTTGTTTATGGATAATGTAAAGCCTCATCAAAAAATTAGCGTCAGCTACTATAAAATCCAATAATAACTCTTTGTGCTATAAACAATAATGAACGAAGTCTCGTTTTCAGCTTCTAATAATCGCAGGGACTTTCAATAAAGCTGAATAATTTTCATAAAAATTAAAAAATAACAAGGCTTTTTAAAAATATTTCTATTACTTATACTTGTTTATTAATAAATTTCATTTTTTTCGTTAAAATGTAATGGATCCTTATTGCTGTTATGAAGGACGATTTTACGGTGGCGTCATGTGGCCCCCATAAACCATCCAACAAATTTTCTAAGTCAAAGGCGTAAACTTGTCGCTCGGGCTAGTTGCGCCCAGGATGCGAGAGCCCCTTACAAGAGCGACAAGCTTACGCCTTTGGCTTGGAAAAAATTTGGGATCGTTTATGGGGGCCACATGCCGCCATCGTGAAATCGTCCTTCGTAACAGCAATAAGGATCCATTACATTTTAACCAAAAAAATGAAATTTAATAATAAACAAAGTATAAGTAATAGAAAT
>JAABKJ010004187.1:0-24727 GCA_011634705.1 Andricus grossulariae
TAAATCTTTGTAATCTTGCGAACTAAAAGACTTTCCTTGATAATTTTTTGTCATTCTTTTTCGAAACTTTAAGAAATAATTTAAAATCTTTTTGAATCTTTTTCAATTCTCTCTTAAAATTTATCTTGAAAATAAAAAATCAGTTTATATTTTCCCAGGAATGTTAAGAAATTTTTTTATTATCCTGAAACCTTTTAAAATTTTTAAAAATCTTTTTAATTTTTGAAATCTTCCAAAATACATTGATTATTATTATTGAATATAAATTATTTAGATAACCTAACATTTCTAATAAACCTGAAGTTTGCAGAATTCTTTTTTTAAATGGCAAAAAAATGAAAGCTTCATCCAATCACGAACACGAGTTTCCGGACAATAGTTTCAAATTGTTTCGAGTAATTTCGAGATATTTCGAGAATTAATCGAAAATGGCGCCATGCGCTTTTTAATATAAGGATAAAGGACAAGGATTAAAAAACGACTTGAAAAAAAAAGTGTCGGCTTAGCCCCACTCTACACTAATTGATTAAATTTGGGAAATTATCGATGTAGAATATTGCGTGTTAGAAAAGGAAGGAAGTAAGGAATGAAGGAAGGAAGGAACCTTGAAGTAAGCGGAAAAGTGAGTGGAGTAGCGATCGGACAAGGACAAGGATGACCTTGACACTACTTTGCCATTGCCACCCTTAGATTCTATCTAGAAGCATGCAAAACGGGATGCCCACGAGTGTCGTTAAGCTAAGCTTGTTTTACGGAAAAGCCTTCGATCCGTAGCCAATGACCTCGAGTCATTTCGTTCCGTTTCATTCCCTTTCGTTCCGTTTCGTGTTTACGTTTCAATTTCTCTAAAGAATATTTTCAAACAATCTTGCACGCGACGTAACAATTTTCTACTTCACACCAGACATATTATACCATTTTTCCTCACCCATGGTCAAACTGACCTAAAAGAACCCTGAATGGATGGAACATTTAAGTCTAACCTTAACCCTTCACACTCTGCTCTAGCTGGCTATTACAACCTGATGATATCATCATCATGCATGTCACTCGACTAATCGATCAATAGAAATTGCATCAGAAGTATTCGACTGATATACACTGTTGGAAATGTTTGCGATTTTAGTATACATGGGCATATTGAATTTCCTATATGTTTACTAAATTCATTACACTTTGTCATTTCAGTATACTTACGTATACTGAATTTATTTTATGAAGTTATATGTATACAATATTTATTAAGTGTACAGTAATTTTCTTTCACGCATATTAATTCGCAACTCGACTAATCGATCAATAGAAATTACATCAGAAGTATTCAACTAATATATACACTGCTAGAAATGTTTGCAATTTCAATATACATGGGTATATTACATTTCCTATATGTTTACTAAATTCATTACATTTTCTAATTTTAGTATACCTACGTATACTGCATTTCTTTTATAAAGTTATATCTGTACTAAATTTATTACTTCTACAGTGAGCTTCTTTTACGTATATGAATTTTATATTTTTTTTATACTAAAATTCATATACGTTTTTACTATATTCAGATGCGCAAGCGCGTTATGATTTACGCGAGTCGAGCAACGTGGGCGGTGTCAGGCTCGTATGCCGCTGCATTTGTTTGAGTTATTTGTACACTGTTAGAAATTTTTGCAATCTTAGGGTACACGGATTTATTAAATTTCCTATACGTTTACTAAATTCATTACACTTTGTAATTTCAGTATACTTACGTATACTAAATTTCTCTTATGAAGTTATATGTATACTAAATGTATTGAGTGTACAGTAAGTTTCTGCCACGTATATGAATTTCATAGGTTCTGTATAATAAAATTAATAGACGTGTTTACTATATTCGGCTGCGCATGCGCGTTTTGATTTACGCGAGTTGGGAGACGTGGCCGGTGGCAGGCTCGTACACCGTTAGAAGTGTTTGCAATTTTCGTATACACAGGCATATTAAATTTCCTATATGTTCACTAAATTCATTACACTTTGTAATTTTAGTATACTTACGTATACTGCATTTATTTTATGAAGATATATGCATACTAAATTTATTAAGTGTACAGTAAGTTTCTTTCTCGTATATGAATTTCATAGTTTCTGTATACTAAAATTCATATAAATGTTTACATATGAATGAGTTCCTTGTAATGCTAAAAGGTTTCGCTTTATTCTGCGAGGATCTGCAAAGTCTTCTCTTTAAAAGGTATGTTCGATTTGTTGACGTATATGTAACTTAAAGATATGATTACTTGAAAATTAAAACTTTGTTCTTTAATTTCATTTTTCATCTGATCATGTTTACAGATGGTGAAGACGGAACCCACGCGAAACGGTACGCATATACTGAATTTAGTATACGCGTATACTAAATTTCATGTGCTTGCATACTAAATTCATTATATGCATATACTAAATTTACCGTACACTGGTACACTAAATTTCATTTCATGTTGCGCATTCTTGCTTCCATTACATGTATACTAACAGTGTAGATTATCAAATTACATATACACAGTAAATCCCCGAGATGTTATTTATGCTAAGTTGAATAAAAACGTTGCAAACAATTGACAACAACAATTATCTGACGATGCATAATTTTTATCTGCCTCGTGATAAAAATTATCTGCCTTCGGATAATTGTAGTTTTTAATTGTTTTCCGCGTTTTTATCCAACGTCAGATAAATAATATCTCGATGATTTACATTGCAGTTACATTGACATGGGAAAAATAGATTGTACCGTATAAATTTTGGACTCAAAAAAACAGAGAGCTCATCAATCAACAGAAATCGATTTTCAATTCTGGAAGAATCTTTAATCAAGATAGACAAAAAATGTCTACCAAATTCTTGATTTTTCGAGCTAAAAAGACGTTTGTTCCACAAAACAGTTGAATTTTTAAACCATAAAGATCAATTTTAAACAAAGAAATTGAATTTCTACCATATATTTTTTACAGAAAATCTTATATGATTTGAGAAAGTCGCTTATGATTTACAGAAGTTTCCTTAATTCCAGTAAATTTAGCATGAATGACACCATTTTTTCCACTTAAAATTCTTCAAAATTGGCAGATATTTTTTTTATTGCCAAAATATGACTCTCCGCGTGTTTGATAATCTGACATCGTACTTTTAATATTCAAGAACAAATTTTAAAACATAAATACATTTTCAAGGTTTTCCCGGATGAACTATTCATTAAGGCATAATTAAATTCCACTATTTGATTTATGTTCATGATGAAATTTAGCACAAACGGTTAATCTTCGCTAGTTCTATTAGAAACTTGAGCTTCTCTTTACTTATTGATCCTGTAAGATGACAAATTTCACTTCAAAATGTACAGGTTATTTAAATCATCCTGTAAGTTTGACTTTGGTCCCAAGTTTTTTCTTCCGTTATAAATATTTTTTTATTTCAATTAATTTTTTTTTCAGTTGAATTTCAACGATATAGTTAAATTTTCTATCATTATAGTAGAATTTTCAACCCAAAAAGACTAACTTTTAACAAAAAAGTTGAATAGTAAGCCATAAAATATAAATTTTCAACATAAATGTTAATTTTCAGTCAAGAGAGAAACAAAATTGCAATAACATTCTTCCATTTTCAACTAAAAAAGGAAAATTGTCCCACAAAATAGTTGAATTTTCAAACTGCAAATTGAATATTTAACGAAAAAGTGAAAATTTTTAGCAAATAGTTGAATTATCAACACAAAAATGCGAGCATTCAACAAAACAGTTTTATTTTCAACCTGAAGTTATGAAAATTCGACAGAAATAGTTTAATTTTTAGCTGAAATAAAACATTTTTCAACCAAAAATGAAATATATAAATTTTCAGTAAAAAACAAATTTTTAATCAAAAAATGAATTTTCAACAAAGTAGTTAAATTTTCAATCAATAAGTTGAAACTTTCGATCAAAAATGTAATAGTTGATATTTTAACCAAAAAAGTTTTAAATTTTAAATTAAAAACATTTTAGTTTTCGAGAAAAAAGTAAATTTTCAACTAAATAGTTGAATTTTCAAGCGAAGGAGACACATTTTTTTACATAGCAGTTGAATTTCCTACCCAAGAAATGTGAACTTTCTACAAAAAAGATATATTCAAGCTAAATAGTTGAATTTTCTACCAAAGAAGTTGAATTTCTGAGGTTTATTTTACTTGAGAAGTATTGTTCAAAGTCATTATAGAAAAAAAAAATAAAAAATGCAGAACTACAGAAACCAGATCCGAATTTGCAAGATTTCGTTAATTCCAAGATTTAATGATTCAAAAACAGTTGAAAAACAGTTTCAAAATATGGAGGGTAATCTCGGAAATCTTTCAAATCTACAAAAATTTTCTCGAATATTGAAAAGATCCTTAAGAGAATTTATGATTTCAGATGTGAATAAGTTTTGAAATTTTCGACCCAAAGAAGTATTTAACCTAAAAATATAAATTTTTAACAAAAAGCTAATTTTAAACCAAAAAAGATTAATTTTTAACGAAAAATAAGTAGAAGAATAAAAGTGTAACCTTAACCTCTCACGCTCTCTATTACAACTTGATAATATCACCATGCATGTCACTCGACTAGTCGATCAATACAAATTATAGGAGTACTGAAAAAATATAGATTATGAAATTATAGTTACATTTAGAAAAAAAGATTGTATCCTATAAAAATAACTTTAAAATATAAATTATTTTCGATTTAACGTCTGGGAAACAATAAATTGATATTTATAAGGACAAAACTTGTTCCAACCACTTCCAGACTATTTTATTCGGAATTTGTAAAATAACGCTTCTGATTTCTGAAAAGAAAATATTTGATTGAAGGTTGTAACATATTTTTCGAAACCAACTACAGATTATTGCATAGGGAAGAATATAAAAAGCGATCATTCATTATCTCGAGTGTTCAGGTTAGGAATAGTAATTGGATCAGCAATCCGAAAGAATCATAAAAGATAGTAATTAAAGTTATGCTATCGGATTTCAAATCTAATTTGAATGTCAACGTGTTTCAGCATCATGCAGGTTTACTACATTTCCTGATATGATCACTCGGGATATTGTATGATCGATTTTAATATTCTTCCTTTTCTATACTATCTATATTTGGGTTTGGCAAAAATATGACAACCGTCATACGTCTATTTTGGTTTGAAAATTCGAACAAATTATTTGAAAATTCCGGAATAAAATAATCTGGATGTAGTTGGAACAAATAAGGCTTTTCCTTATAAATACCAATTAGATTATACTGTTTATGATCTTGGTCATCTTGGATTTTAAACTTTGGAACAGCAATCTATAGACACTTAGAGAAATGTCCTTTTGTTGCAGAAGGATGCTTTTGGTCACAAATGGAATCTCGTCTTAGATTCAAGGTTTGGAAAATTTTCATTACTTTGATAATTTGGTTAGTGTAAAAAAGATATTTAGGTGGCTTAAAACAAAACAGGCAAGAGGATGATGCTTTTGTTTCGAGCCACCTTTTTGCAGAGTGGATATTAAACCCTATATATAAGTAACCCTATTATATTAAGTTTTCTAATCCAGAATTTGAAAATCTAACATCCAAATTAAAAGATAGACAAGAAATTATAATGTTCACAGTTTCTCTCACACATAATACCCAAGTATCACACTGAGCTATAAAATTTCATAAAAATTGCACAATGGGTAGTTTTCATTTGATTGCACAATGTTCTTGTGAATTCTTAGCAAAGTTTTGCTACTTTTGATTTTTGTCTGCTGTAATTTTCGTCTAATCTTACAGCCAAGAAATTTTATTTGTGTAAAAAAGATATTGAGGTTCTTCAACACAAAACAGGCAAGATGATGATGCTTTTGTTTTAAGCATAGTGGATACTAAACCATAAAATATATATATTAAGTTTTCTAATCTAGAATTTTCAAAACTAACATCCAGATTTAAAACTAAATAAAAAATGATAATCCTCATGTTTGTCCTCACACAAAAAACTCAAGTATCACATTGAGCTACAAAATCCCATCTAAAAATTGCACAATGGGTAGTTTTAATTTGTTAGATAACGCAGCTGTCAATTATTCCAAACTTTTTGAGATATTCAGGTGGTTCAAAACAAAATGGACAAGAGGATGATGCTTTTGTTTGAAAACAACTTTTTCTGTGAGTGGATATTAAGTTCTATACTCCAGGTCTTAAAAAATGAACATCAGAAATGTTCCATAGATTGTTTTCTCAAATTTTAAAATGCAAGATCATAAACGGTACAAATCACATTTTTACAGCGTAGATCAACGTTTAAATTATTGATTAAAGAGGCTGTTTGAAACAGTATAGTCAGGTAATACATGGTGCGTGTTGATTAGAAGAGGGGAGATATTCCCCATTGATTTTCCTCGATATATACTTTTCAGGCGTGTTTGTTAGGAGATTATTGAACATGTTTTTAATTGCTGCCATTAATTTGAGCCCGAACAATCTGCGATGCAATATCGCGAATTCGAATATTAGAAGCATTCACGGCCTCGCCTCTCGTGAAATATCGATTGTCCCACTTGTTAATTCAAGTATAAAACCTGACACTATATTCGATAACAGCAAATGCCATCAACCTTATGATCCTACCGGCGATACCTATAATAATAGTAGATTTGATGACAGTAGGATATCCTACATATTCATACAAACCAAAATGTATAGATTGGTAAGATAAATGTCGTAGCAAAAGGATTTCTCTTCAAAAAAATATAATTACCTCCAAAATTTAAAGTTAAGAGGATTTGCATTTGTCTCAAAAAGAATCTTTTCGCTGTAAACAATATCATTGTGCTCCTAACTTCAGCTAATCTTGCAATCAAATAATCCAGTTTGTGTAACAAGGATTTTCAAGTTGTTCAAACCTAAACAGTCAAGAGAATGATGCTTTTGTTTCATGACAACCTTTTCTCTGACTGCATGAATCAAAATTATGTCATTCCAATTCTGTGAATTCCAAAATAATTTATATCAGTTGTGTGAAATCCATGCAAAATAATCACTAATGAGAAGGTAGAATTTTATGACAAATATATATATATAGACACAAAAAAATAAGTGTAGCATTCATAGACAAAACTTTCCTGGTGCTTGTATCAATTTTTTTTTTTAAATTTAGCTTGCAGTAAGGAAAATTTTCAGCAAACAAAAATTTCTTACTTTACATTTCTATTCTTGATTTTTAATCAACTAGTTGAGTTTAGCATGAAATGTAACAGTTGATATTTCTGATAAGAAGGATTAGATTTTTTCTGTATTGACTATAAAATCTTTCTTGTTATTATTTTGCATTCGAGGGATGGGGAATGATTTTCTAGACTCATTAACGACCGAGAATGGATTATCGATTTTTCCATTGCCTCCGCTTCATTTTTCCTATAATGAGGCTCTTACCTCTCTGGTTTAAGAAGGAACCCTCGATGTTTAATTATTTTCACCCTTCGATTTTGGAGTTTGCCAGCGGGTGAAAAGTAGTTCTGATAACGACCCTTCGATTTTGAATTATTTTAGTCAGAAAAATTTGTTGGCTGAAAAAATAATAATATAGAAAGAATTTTAAACGACATGAGTTTTGATCAACTTATAATTTTTTATCATTCTTGTTGTGTAATTCCACGTGAATAATTAGTGAAGGAGATCAAACAAATACTATAATTCTTTCATGGATTGTATACATGTTATCAATTTTACAAGTGTTGGTTGGTCAATTTAAATTTGTTAATTGTATTCCGCGCCAAATGCTACATACATTTTTTATATTGCGAAATCTGGAGAAGTTCTTTCAATCTTCTCCACTAGATATCACATTGTTGGCATTGGTAAAATAGATAAATTCGAAATAGAATTATCATTTTGTAAAACGTATAATTACTGTCTTGATATTTCCATTGCGAAATAAGTCACTTCATCAGTCTATTAATCTAACACAAATACCTGATAAATTGAAATAGCTATGCTTATGGAAAGATCTTGTATTACGTATTAATTATCTTCAAAATGTGGACCATCATTGGTTTTCTTTGTGCCTTAACAATTTTATCTAATTCCACTGGTGAATATAATAATATCATATCTATAGTTTAAAGTGCATTTGTAATTGTTGCACATTTACTTTCTATTTGAAATTGTTGTCATATCTTTCCCATAATTTTTACGATTTTTGAAATTAAATTTGCTAAAAACGTGTAAAAAACAGTGCTTTTCGTCAATTTTTGAAAAGACCAATATCTTAAAAATTATTTAACTTTTTTTTTTAGTTTATAGGGTTCATTTTAAAGGAGTAACTTGGTTCGTTTTTCAGCAAATTTAATTTTTTTATTTTTAATGCTATTTTTTACGATTACAAGAAAAACTACGGGTCCTATCCAAAAATGATTTATAAAAAATTTGTAGCTCTTGTTTGGGTGAATAACTATTGTTTTTTTTTTCATAGAAAAAGTGTGCACTGGCTTAGGCCACAGAAAATTGGTCTATAACTGTATTTTTTCTTTCAGAAGCATATCCAATGAAAATAAAAAAATCGGTGATCTCTGAACGACTTAGTAATTATGGAGTCGCTTTCTACAGAGCAGAAAATGGTAATCTTTTAGAAAATAAAAACGAATGTTTTTTTGTAGTCGCAATGGATGAGCACTTTATAATTGGAATATGGATCCATGATAAAATTCATGCAATATATGATAGTTCAAAGCGGCAGATTTTCCTAACAAGGAACGAAAACCGAGGTTATGAGCATATTTTACAGATACCAAAATCATATGAACATTATTTTGTGTCCCTTCGCCCTTCAACCTCGCGCTTATAATCATTCATTATTTCCCACACTCTTTAAAATATTTGTAATTTTACTACACTTTTACGTGAACTTGTCCTATTTTCAAAATTTTAATCTGAAATCAGTTAATTTCGAGATTCTTCGATTTGAAATTAAATTGTTCAATTTTCGAAATTTTAGTCTCAAATTTAATATTTAATTTAATATATATATATTTTCATTTGTTTGATGAATGATTTTTTAATTGTTCATATTTTCAATAATAGGAAATACAAAATCAGCATTTACTGCTGGTTTCTCAATAATTTTAAGTTATGATGTAAGTGTTTGAAAAATTATTTAAAACAACCCACACTCAGCTAATTTTGAGACTAATTTAAAGTATCTGATGGTTTTTTGGTTTCAGTATATTTTACAGATACCAAAATCATATTAATATTATTTTAAGCTTTTTCTGTACTTTTTCAAAATAAATCTACATTTCCGGAATAGTTGTCTGAAATTACAACACATGTGTAGTAAAATCTGTAGTAATACTTTTCAGAATTTGATTGCCAAATTTTGTAATCTTCAGGTCAAGTAATTTTTATATATAAACTACAATATGCCGTTAATCAATAAAAGGTCTTAAATTAAACTTGAATAAATATAAAAAATATAAATAATCGTACGTAATTTATTTATTCTTGCTCTCCTAGTTGTAAAACACCGAATATTTTTTATCAAAGCGCATCACATATTATTATTGTCTTGTAAGGCTGGTCCATTGAAGTCCCATAGCAAAGGTTCCTTCCCTTTTTATTACAAAGTATTTTTTGCTAATAATACAGAATTTCAATAGGAAGCAGATTTTTCCAAGGTTCTCAGTATTTTTCTATGCTTCTCAGTGGTCACTTTATGGAGCGAATACAAAGCAGTGGCAAATTAACTTTATTTTTTAAGGAAAATTTCCTGTTTTCTGAGCATATATTTATGAAGTAATAAAAATAAACTTCAATGTTTACTTGAACTATTATTTTTCACTTTAAGAATTAATAGTTTCTTCTACTTTTTCTTGAAAATGTATCTTTTTCAGTTGAAAATACCTCTATTTTATTGAAACTTTGTTTTTCTTTCGTAGAAAACTAACCTTTTTGGTAGACAATTCAATTATTAGGTGGGAAATTCCATTAAAAATTAAAACATTTGGTTGAAATTCATGTATTTTGTTAAGAATCATTCTTTTCCAAAAAAATTTAATATTTTTTGGTTGAAAATTCATCTGTTTGTTTGATCATTTGTTTTGGTTGATTGAAAACTTATTCCTCTTTAAAATAAAACTGCTTCATTTTTCGTTGAAATTTTTTTCTTTTACAGTTGAAAATTCATCTATTTAGTTGAAAATGTGTTTTTTTTTGTGAATAGAATTCATCTTCTGGGTTAAAAATTTAAGTATTTGTTTAAATATTTATTTTTTTGTTTGAAGATGCATAATTTTTCTCAAATGTTTATTTTTTGGTTGAAAATTCAACAATTTTTCTTGAAGATTGGTTTTTCAATGCGCATTATTGTGTTGTAAATGAAACTTTTTTTTTTATTCTTCTGTATGACTTGAAAACTCAACATTTTGGATGAGATATTTGTTCTCTATTAATTGAAAAATCTTTTTTTGTTGAAAATTCAACTCTTTAACTTTCTAGCCAAATAGTTGAATTTTCTATTCGGAAATATAAATTTTCAACAAAAAAGTGCAATTTTCCGCAAAATAATTCAACGGAAATTAAAAAAAAGAGTGGTAAGTGAAAAAGTTTAATTTTTAACTCAAAAATATGAATTTTCGACAGCAAAACTAATTTTCAACCAAATAGATATATTTTTCACCAAATGGATGAAATTGTTGACCAAAAAGGTAAATTTTTAACAAAAGAGTCGAATTTGAACTATATGGTTCAATTTTTTACGATAATAGTTGAATTTTTAACCCCAAAATATAAATTATTGACAGAAAAACTAATTTCCAGCCAAATAGAGGGACTCAACGAGGAGATAATCAATGATTCTGTACGTAAAATTTCTGGACGATTACGTTTATTTTTTCATAATTGGGAGACCCTAACCTCAGACTCTAGGATTTTATCTTGGATCGAGGGTTATGCGATACCTTTTTCTCCAATTCCTTACCAGTATGCACATGTACGTAAGTCAAATTGGTGAAATATTGAGCAAAATAATATTAATATATTAATTCATCAACTCACGTCAAAAGGGACCATTGAAGTTTGTACCCGCTCAGTTGATCAGTTTATTTCTTCATTTTTTCTTTTTGCAAAACCAGATGGTACCTCTAGATTTATTTGAGATCTTAAAAATCTGAATAAGTTCATTAAATCAAAACATTTTAAGCTGGAAGGTTATAGAACTGTACTTACCTTCATAGATTATAATTGCTTATTGGCAACACTAGATTTACAAGATGCGTATTACTTGGTATCAATTGCTGAATTTCATAGAAAAATTTTGAGGTTTGAATTTGATGATACTTTTTATCAGTTAACAGTTTATGTACAACTCCTTATGTTTTTATTAAAATCATGAAACCTGTGCTTTCTAATTTGAGAAGTTTAGGTTATTGTTCGGTTGTTTACCTGGATGATTTCTTTTTATTGGGAGCTTCTTCACAAGAATGCTTTGATAATATTAAAGTAACACGAGAAGTTTTAGAAAGCCTACTTTTTATAACAAATTTAAAAATATATATCTACAATTCTAAACCCATGATACTTAGTCTTCCGCAGGAAAAACGGTCTAATATTGAAAACCAAATTAAGTTTTTTAGCATTTTCGATTCTTTGCACAATTGATTGGCTCCATTGTAGCTTATTGTCCAGCTATCAAATATAGTTGGGTGTAAACACTAAATATTTTTTAAGACAGAGATTCCTAGTCTTGAAATGTAGCATAGGAAAAGGAACGCGAATACCCAATTAATTTCTTATAGAATTAAAGGCAGCATTTTTTGCCTTCAATGCTTGGCTAAAGACTTTTTATGAAGGCAATATCCTCTTAAGAATTGATAACATGACAGCAGTATCATCCATTAGTAGAATGGAGGTGTACAGTTTAAGAATTTAAATAAAATCACAAAAGAAACTTGGACTTGGTGTGAAAGTCGTAACATCGATTTTTGTTTCATGTATAAGTACAAAGGATATTTTTAGGGCGGATTTAAAATCAAGGAAGTCGAAAAAGGAAACGGAATTTGAATTTGCCTCTTTCGCTTTTAATGATATTATTAGAAACTTTCGAATACCTTTCAAATTCTGGTAGCGCCTGATTGGCCTGCTCAACCTTGGTACCCACTGTTTCAATCCCTGTTGATTCGTACTCCAATTACATTTAACCCATAATTAAATCTTGTAATTTTTTATGACAGGAACCCTCATCCTCTTTCGAAAAGCCTTACTATGGTGGCCGGATTGTTATTCGGTAAGCCTTCCTGAGATGAGGAATTCCAGAATCTTCTATCATTGTCATGAATGGTTCAAGTGATTCTTCTTATAAAATTTACGACGGAGCCTTTAAGAAATGATCGAATTTCTGCAAAAAGAATTCTATTGATCTCTTCAATCCACCAGTATCTGAATTTTTAATTTTTCTTACAGCTGAGTATAAAAAAGGGTTGTCTCATAGCAGTATCAATTGCACGAGATCAGCTGTTTCATTCATCTTAGAAACAGATGTCTAAAAAAGTTATTACTCTTCTTGCCCTTGCTACTGGCCAGAGAATGCACAGATTCTCGTTGATCAAAATTCATTACATCAGGAACACAGAATCTCCTCTAGAAACTAGAATCCCCAATCGTATTAAAACTTCAGGTAAAAAAAAAACACAACGCCTCTTAATCTTACCTTTTATCTCCGAAATTAAGATAAGCGCAGTTTCTGCTGTACAATATTATGTACAAAAAGCAGAAGGATTGCGTAACTCTGTAGAGGAACTGTTTATTTCTTTTCGCAAGCCTTTTCACGCAGTTTCCTCGGGAACCTTAAGTCGTTGGGCAAACGAAATCATGACAAATAGTGGAATTGATACGCAGATATTCTCATCTCACAGTACGCGGCATGCAGCCACCTCATCTGCTAAGCGACTAAGAGTTGATTTAGTCCTAATTAGAAAAACGGCAAGTTGAAAAAAATAAAATAAAATAAAAATTTGGAAACATTTGCCAAATTCTATGACAGACAAATTGTTAAGGATAACCAGGAATTTACCAGGACAATTTTAACTGGTTAAGTATCAGACCCTTGGTTATTCCAATTCGTTTAATTAAACTGAATTATCTCGGAACATATATGTATAAAATTTAAATAAAAATATAAGAAGTTTCATTCAACCTTCTTAACAATTTTTATTTATTTGCCGCAATAGACTTTAAACATCTACGAGTTGATCTATTCGGAGGAGGCGCTTATACAATTGTAATCGAACTTCAAAAGGTTAGTTCGTTCAATTATATAATTTTCGACGGAAAAACTAATTTTTAACCAAATAGATATGTTTTTTACCCAATCCATTACATTTTCAAACCAAAAAGATAAATTTTCAACAAACCAACTGACTCTGAATCATATAGTTCCATTCTCTATGATAATAGTTGAATTTTGAATCCAAAAAGACGATTTATAAATAAAAGAGTTTTGTTTTCAATAGAAAAGCTCATTTTCGACCTAATAGTCTAATTTTTGACCAAAATAGTTGAATTTTTAAGCCGAAAAGGACAATTTTCTACAAAACAGTTGAATTTTCAACCAAAAAAAGAATAAATTTTTAACAAAAAAGTGAAATTTTCGACCGATTTGTTAAATTGTCAACTCAAAAAGAAGAGTGCTTAACCTCCAAGTTTAATTTTCAAGACGAGAATATCAATTTTGTCACAAAAAAGCTAATTTTTAATCCAACAGTTAAATTTGTTCACGAAATGCGTTTAATTTCCAAAACCATAAAGTTGAGCGTTCAACAAAACAGTTAATTTTCAACCATATAGTTCAATTTTCTATCATTATAGTTAAATTTTCAACCCAAAAAGACGAACTCTCAACAAAAAAGTTTAATGTTAAGCCGGAAAATATAAATTTCGAACATAAATGTTAATTTTCGGCCAAGAGAAAAACAAAATTGCAATCAAATTCTTCAATTTTAACTTGAAAAGAAAATTTTTTTCACAAAGTAGTTGAATTTTCAAACCGAAAATATAAACATTCGACAGAAATGCTAAATTCCATCGAACTACTCAAATTCTATACCAAAACAGTTGAATTTTTCAGCCAATAATACAAATTTCCAACAAAATTGTTCAATTTTCCACATATCGTTTAATTTTTCTTCATTAAAAACTATTTTTTTCAAATTTTATAAAAGTTTAATTTTTAACCCTCTAATATGCATTTCGATTAAAAAGGTAGAATCCTCCACAAAATAGTTGAATTTTTAACAAAACAGTTTAACTTGAAAATGTAAATTTCCAACGACTATTTTGGTTTTGAAAATCCAACAAATGATTTGAAAATATCGGAATAAAATAATCTGGATGTAGTTGGAACAAATGAGGCTTTTCCTTATAAATACCAATTAGATTATACTGTTCATGATCTTGGTTATCTTGGATTTTAAACTTTATCACAGCCATCTATAGACACTCAAAGAAATGTCCTTTTATGTCAGAAGGATGTTTTTTGTCACAAATGGAATCTCTTCTTAAATTCAAGGTTTAGACAATTTTCATTAGCCCTAAAGAAATTTTTTTGCATCAAATATTATCGTTTTGGGAAAACTGTTATCTAATCTTGCAGCCAAATAATTTTGTCCGTGTAAAAAATATATTCAGGTGGTTCGAGTCAAAACAAGAAAGAAAGCCTAAAGTCTATATTTATCAAGCTTTCTAATTCCGGATTTTAAAAACTAACATCCAGATTAAAAACTAGACAAGAAAATTGTAATGTTCACGGTTTCTCTCACACAAAATACCCAAGTATCATGTTGAGTTATCAAATCTCATAAAAAATTGCACAATAGGTAGTTTTCATTTGTTGCACGATGTATCTGTCAATTCTTAGCAACGTTTTGCTACTTTTGGTTTTTGTCTGCTGTAATTTTCGTCTAATCTTAGAGCCAAGAAATTTTATTTGTGTAAAAAAGATATTTAGGTTGTTCAAAACAAAATAGGCAAGAGGATGATGCTTTTGTTTCATGAAAACTTGTTTTCTGAGTGCATGAATCAAACTTATGTTATTTAAATTATGTGAATTCCAAAAGAATTTATATCAGTTGTGTGCATTCCATGCAAAGTTATGATTAATGAGAAGGTAGAATTTTATGAAATACATATATATATATAGACAAAAAGAAATGAGTATAGTATTCATAGACATAACTTCCCGTGTGCTTGTATCAATATTTTTTAAAATTAGTTTGCAGTCAGAAAAATTTAAAGTAAAAAAAGAAGAATTTCTTACTTTACAATTCTATTTTTAATTTTTTTTAAACAGTTTTGAGTGTTGCAATTTCGCCAAAATGAATGTATTTTTAACCAACTAGTTGAGTTTTCAACATGAAATGTAACAGTTGATATTTCTGCTAAAAAGGATTATGGTTTTATATCAAAAACAGTTAAATTTGCACCAAAAAACTATAGATTGGTTTTGATTGAGGAATCAACAATTTTGCTAAAAAGTAATCCTTTTTGCTGAAAATTCAACACTTTTTTTAGAAAATTCGTCTTTTTGGGTTTGGAATTCAACATTTTGAGTGAGGCTTTTTCCTTTATTGACTATAGAATCTTTCTCGAATTATCTTGCATTCGAGGGATGGGGAATGATTTTCTAGACTCGTCTACGACCGAGAATGGGTTATCGATTTTTCCGTTGCCTCCGCTTCATTTTTCCTATAATGAGGCCCTTGCCTCTCCGGTTTAAGAATGAACCCTCGATGTTTAATTATTTTTACCCCTCGATTTAAGAGTTTGACAGAGGATGTAAAGTAGTAAAGGAATTTGAACAAATAATATAAGTCTTTTCTTGATTGTATACATGTTATCAATTTTACAAGTGTTTGTTAGTCAATTTAAATTTGTTAATCCTGTTCCACGCCAAATGCTACATACATTTTTTATATTGCGAAATCTGAAGAAGCTTAGCAGTTGTCCTGAAATACGATAGCAATTTTGGATTTACTACCAATACTTATGAAAATAAAAATGTTCAAAACATATAAAAGAATTATACTGTTTGTTCGATCTTCTCTTCTAGATCTCACATTTTTGGCATTGTACAAACATTAAATTTGAAATAGAATTATTATTCTGTAAGATGAATAATTATTGTATTGATCTTTTTATTGTGAAATATGTCACTTTATCAAACACAAATACCTGGAAAACTGAGATATCTATGATTATAGAAAGATCTTGTGATATGTGATAGTTCTTTTCAAAATGTGGACTTGCATTAGTTTCCTATTCTAAAAGTGCGCAAAAAACAGTACTTTTCGTTAATTTTTGAAAAGACCTATATCTTTGAAATTATTTAACTTTTTTTTAGCTTCTAGGGTTCATTTCAAAGGGAAAATTCTGCATATTTTACTCAAATGATAAACAGATTTCTTGATGAACCTCAGGTTTGATGTTTAGAACCGATTTTGAATATTAAAACGCTTCACTAAAGTTCTTACTTTTTTTTTTAACTTTAACTCGTTTTTGAATCAATGAAATTGGATAACATTTTTCAAGGATAATTTTAGTAAAGAATGCAGAATTTTCCCTATTATATCAAATGTATATTTTATTTATTTTTGTGCCTCAGTCCGAGGCTGCTTATTCAGATATTACAAAATAAAGTGCAAATTTTATTTTTAATGATTACTTTAATATTTGTTCCTTATTTTGCATTGAATTTTATTCTCGGCACCCTAAAAAAAATGTATCATTTCAATAAATGTATATTATTGCAATTCATAATATGCATTGGCATTGAAATAAAAGTATTTTCATTGTGTTGTTTTTATAATTGAAAAAAGTACGCATCCTATTAAAAAAAATTGTTATTGAACATTTCATTGCAAATTTTGTCGTATTTCAATAAATCTTATTTGTTTATTTCCAATATTATTTTTTACGATTTAAACTAAAAATACATATTCTAGTGTAAGGTGGCTCAAAGGAAATTTTTAGATATAATTTAGGTGAAAGTTTTGTTGAATATAATGTTATTGTAGCTTGTGTCCTTTTTCCAAAAAGTTGATTTGTTAATTTTTGATATATTTTTATATCAAGAATTGATATCAAATTTGTAGGTATTTTTTGTTAGAGAAACTTTTGTCTATTCATTGTTTTCGTCTCTTGTGTCGTTTTTCCAAATTTGTTGTTTTTTGTTTAAATATTATTTTTTACAAATGAAAGAAAATCAACTCGTCCTATCTAAAAATTATTAATAACAAATTTTTAGATCATTTTGGGTGAACAGCTTTTGTCATTAATTGTTTTTCGTACCTTGTCTAGTTGTTCAACAAATTAAACTTTTTTATTTTCAATGTTATTTTTCACGATTAAAAATAAAACTACGGTTTTTTGAAGTCGCAATGGATGAACACTTTTTAGTTGGAATATGGATACATGATAAAATTCACGCAATATATGATAGTTCGAAGTGCAAATTTTTCTAACAAGAAACCACACCCAAGATTATGAGCATGTTTTGAAAATACCAAAATCATATGAACATTATTTTGTGCTCCTCCGCCCTTCAGTCTCGTGCTTATAATTTTTCATTTTTTCACACACTTTAAAATATTCGTAATTTTACTACACTTTTACGTAAACTTGCCCTATTTTCAAAATTTTGATCTGAAATCACTTAATTTCGAGATTCTTCGATTAAAAATAAGATTGTTCCATTTTTTAAATTGTTCATATTTTTAATATTATGAAATACAAAATCAGCATTTACTGCTGGTTTCTTAATAATTTTAAGTTATAATGTAAGTGTTTAAAACATGATTTAAAAAAAACCACATTCGGATAATTCTGAAACTAATTTGAAGAATCTGACGGTTTTTCGCTTTCAGTATATTTTACAGATACCAAAATTATATTAATATTATTTCAAGCTTTTTCTTGACGTTTTCAAAATAAATCTACATTTCCGAAATAGTAATCGATAAAAATATTTTGAACTGAACTTAAATAAATGTTTCGTACGTAATTTATTTATTCTTGCTCTCCTAGTTGTAAAACACCGAATATTTTTATCAAAGTTGAAAATTCATCTGTTTGGATGATAATTTGGTTTATTTAGTTGAAAAATTATTCCTCTTACTTAAAATTAAACTGATCTAATTTTTGTTGATTTTTTTTTTCAGATAAAAGTCCTTTTTGATAGAAAATTCATCTTCTGGGTTGAAATTTCAATTATTTGATTAAAATTTATTTTACTGATTGAAGATGTATCACTTTTGTCAAATGTTTATTTCTTTGTTTGAAAATTCAACATTTTTTATTGAAGATTGTTTTTTTTTTAAAGTGAATTCTCTTATTAAAAATGCAGCTATTCCATGTTTGCTAAAAATTGGATCTTTTTCAGTTGGAAATTCACTCATTTTGTTGAAAACTCGTATTTTTTAGTCAAAAATGCAATTATCTTGTTAGAAAATGCATTTTTCTGTGTTGTAGATTCAACTTTTCCCTCTAAAATTCTTCTTTATGACTTGAAAACTCAACATTTTAAATAAGATTTTTTTTTCTTCATCAATTGAAAAATCTGTTTTGGTTGAAAATTCTTATTTTTTGGTTTAATTTAACAGTTTTTTAATAGAAAATTTAAATATTTTTTATATTTTTCGACCAAATAGTTGAAGTTTTACAAAAACAGATGAATTTAATCCATATAGTTTAATTTTTTACTGCGATAGTTGAATTTTCTATGCAAAAAGACGAAATTTTACCAAAGCAGTTTATTTTTCAACTTGAAAATATGAATATGATCAACAGAAAATCTAATCTTCAACGTAATTGTTGAATTTTCTAGCCAAATAGTTGAATTGTCTGTTTGAAAATATTAATTTCCATGAAAAAAATGTATTTTGCCACTAAATGGTTCAACGGTAAATTAACAAAAAATGTGTGGTAAATGAAAAAGTTTATTTTTTTACCCAAAAATATGAATTTTCGACAGGAAACCTAATTTTCAAGCAAATAGATATATTTTTTACCAAATCGATTAAATTTTTCACCAAAAAGGCACATTTTTAACAGAACAGATGAATTTGAACTATATAGTTCAATTGTTCACGATAATAGTTGAATTTTAATCCCAAAATTCGATTTATCAATATAAGAATTTAATTTTTTTTAGAAAAGCTAATTTTCAACCTAATAGTTGCATTTTTGACCAAAATAGTTGAATTTGCAACCCAAAAAGACGAACTTTCAACGAAAAAGTTTAATGATCAGCACAAAAAATATAAATTTCCTACATAATTGGTTATTTTCAATCAATAGAGAAACGACATTGTAACCAAATTCTTCAATTTTCAACTTGAAAAGGAAAATTTATCCACAAAATAGTTGAATTTCCAAACCGCAAAAATGAATTTTTAACGAAGAAGTGGAATTTTTTAGCAAAAAGTAAAATTGTCAACCCAAAAATGCAAGCTTTCAACGAAACAGTTTTATTTTCAACTCGAAAATATAAACATTTGACAGAAAAGCTGAATTCCAACGAACTACTTAAATTTTTCACCAAAACAATTGAATTTTGTAGCTTAAAAGGCAAATGTTCACCAAAATTGTTAAATTTTAATTATATCGTTTAACTTTTCTTAATTACATTTTTTTCAAATTTGATAAAAGTTCAAATTTTAACCCCCAAATATGAATTTTCATTTAAAAAAGTGGAATTCTCCACCAAATAGTTGAATTTTTAGCAAAACAGTTGAATTTCAAAGATAAAGTTTAATTATCTATCGTAATAGTTTAAGTTTTTACTCAAAAAAACGAACTTTCAACAAAACAGTTTAATTTTATACTTGAAAATGTAAATTTTCAACAGAAAAGCTGATTTTCCATCTAATAGTTCGATTTTTGACCAAATTGTTGAATTTGCGAACCAAAAAGAAGAATGTTCAACACAACAGTTAAATTTCAAACCCGAAAATATTATATTGCCAACAGAAAAGCTAATGTTTAAACTAATAATTAAACCCCTGAGTTTTTTCATTCAAGAAAGAAAAAGAATTTTAATTTAAACCAAAAATTAATTTTCTACAAAACAGTTTAATTTTCAACATGGAAATATGAATATTTAAGAAAAAAAGTAGATTTTCGAACGAATAGTTTAATTTTCTACCAAAGCAGTTGAATTTCTAAGACAAAAGATGAATTTTCAAAAAAGTAGTTTAACTTTCAACCAAGCATTTGACTTTCAAACTAAAATTGTAATAGTTTTAAATAAAAACACACTTGAATTCAACCGAAAAAGACGAATTTTAAACAAAATAGTTAAATGTTTAATCAGAACAGATTAATTTTATTTCAAAATGATTAATTTTCTAACAAAAAAGGACTATCAACTAAATATATATATTTTTACCCAAATAGTTACATTTTGAACTTATATAAAACCTTTTTCAACCAAAAATGAAATATCTAAGTTTTCAGCAAAAAAAATCTGTAACCAAAAAATTAATTTTCAATCAAAAATGTAATACTTGATATGTTACCCAAAAAAGTTTTCAATCCTAAATCAAAACCATTTCTCTTTTCGAGATGTATTTTTAATCATCTAGATGAGTTTTCAACATGAAATGTAACAGTTCATATTTCTGCTTAAAATGATTATGATTTTATATCAAAAACAGTTAAATTTGAATCAAAAAACTACAAATTGATTTTGGTTGAGGATTCGACAGTTATGTAAATTTATGATCAACTTATAATTTTTTAATATTCTTGTTATGTAATTTCCCGTGAATAATATAATTCTTTTCTAGATTGAATACATATTATCAATTTAAAAAGTGTTGGTTAGTCAACGCAAAATGCTACATAGATATTTTATATTACGAAATCTGGAGAAGCTTAGCAGTTCTCGTGAAATATGATGAAAATAATTTAAATTTACTACCAACACGTGTAAAAATAATATGTTTAAAGCATATAAAAGATTTATACTGTTGGTTAGTCTTCTCCACTGGAAATCACATTGTTGGCATTGTAAAAACATTAGATTTATAACAGAATTATTATTCTGTAAAATGCATAATTACTGTGTTGATCTTTCCATTGCGAAATGAGTCACTTTATGAAACACAAATACCTGAAAAACTGAAATAGCTATGAATATAGAAAGATCTGGTGATACATGTTAGATCTCTTCAAAATGTGGACCTTCATTAGTTTCCTTTGTGCCTTAACAATTTTCTCTATTTCCACTAGTAAATATAATAATGTCATGTCTATAGTTTGAAGTGTATTTGTAATTCCATTACATTTACTTTCTATTGAAAATTGCTGTCATACCTTTACCATAACTTCTGCGATTATTGAAATTAAAATTTCTAAAAACGTGTAAAAACAGTTCTTTTCGTCAATTTAAGAAAAGACCAATATCTTTGAAATGATTTTTTTTTTTTTTTAGTTTATAGGGTTCAATTTGTATATGCATATTTATTTTCTGAATTACCTTACAATAAAAAACTACGATCCTTTTTCCATACATTCTTCCCTAACTCACGCTGTTATGGTAAAAAAAGGATTTTTGTTTTCATATTATTTTTGATGGATAAGATAAAAAATCCTACAAATCTTCTTTTAGATTTTTTACGTATCTCGCGTCTTTTGGTGTAATATTTGAATTTTCGATTTTTGCATATCAATTTCGATAAATAAATTAAAAACAACGAGTTCTGTCAAAAATTATTCAAAGAAATTTTCTACAATTGTTTGAACGCTGAAATTTCTTCAAGAAGTTTCCCCCATGTTTTTCGCCATTTGGCTAAAAAATTTAATTTTCGACTTTTTTTATGTAACGAACACATTCTTAACTTTTCTCAACTATGTTCAACTCTATTATATATATTACAAAATCAAGAACAAATTTTATTCTTGATGATTACTTTAATATTTGTTCCTTATTTAGCATTAAATTTTATTCTTGGCTATCCTGAAAAAGGTATCATTTCAATAAATTTATATAATTGCAATTCATAATATCCATTGGTATTGAAATAAAAGTATTTTCATTGTATCCCTTTTATAATTAAAAAAAAGTGCGCATCCTATTAAAAAAAATTGTTATTTAACGTTTGATTGCAACTTGTGTCGTCTTTCCATTAATTTAATTTGTTTATTTTCAATGCTATTTTTTACGATTGAAACTAAAAATACACATCCTAGCGTAAGGTGGCTCAAAGAAAATTCGTCGATATAATTTAGGCGGAAATTTTATTAAATTAAAAGTTTTTGTAGTTTAGTGTCCTTTTTTCCTAAAGTTAATTTTTTTATTTTATTTTCTACGATTAAAACAAAAGCTACGGGTCCTTTGAAAACATTATTTAGGATAAATTGTGATGAGTTTTCACTCTTTTTTTCGCAAGAGCAACTTTTGTCTACTCATTTTTTTTCATAGCATGTGCCGTTTTTCCAAAAATTAATTTGTTTTTTTAATATCGTCTCTTTCTGAATAAAACAAAAACTACGCAACCCATCAAAAAATGATTCATATCAAATATTTGTAGCTCTTTTTTGGGTGAATAAATGTTGTCTTTTTATTATTTTTTTCGTAGCAAAAAGGGTGCTTTTTTCATTAGGAATAAGGCGCCAGAAAGGTGCTTTTTCCACTAGCTTGGGCCACAGAGAATTTTTCTGCAACTTTATTTTTTCTTGCAGAAGCATCTCCATTGGAAATCAAAAGATGGTCGATCCCTGGACCGCTTACTATTTACGGAGTCGCTTTCTACAGAGCAGAAAATGGTGATCTTGTAGAACCCAAAAACGAATGGGTTTTTGAAGTCGCAATGGATGAGCACTTTATAATTGGAATATGGATCCATGATAAAATTCATGCAATATATGATAGTTCCAAGCAGCAGATTTCTATAACAAGAAACGAAAACGGAGGTTATCAGCATATTTTACAGATACCAAAATCATATGAACATTATTTTATGTCCCTTCGCCCTTCACCCTCGCGCTTATAATTTTTCATTTTTTCCCACACTCTTTAAAATACTTGTAATTTTACTACACTTTTACGTGAATTTGCCCTATTTTCAAGATTTTAATCTGAAATCAGTTAATTTCAACTTTCATCGATTTAAAATAAGATTGTTCCATTTTCGAAATTTTAGTTCAAAATTTTTCAGTTTTCAATTCGAAACCATTATTTTAAAACTGCCTGAAATTTAATATTTACATAAAAATTAGTTCAATAACTGATTTTCAAATTGTCTTAATTTTTAATATTAGGAAATACGCAATCAGCATTCACTGCTGATTTTTTAATAAATCTAAATTATGATATAAGTGTTTGAAAATTTATTTAAAAAAATATACACTTTGGTAATTTCGAGATTAATTTAAAGGATCTGACGGCTTTTCAGTTTCAGTGTACTTTATAGATAACAAAATCATATTAACATTACTTCAAGAGCCTTCGCCCATCCACGCCTATATCTTCCAGCTTTTAGTTCTTAATTTTTTCCAACAGGTTTAAAAATATTTGTTAATTTATCAAGCTTCTTCTGTACTTCTTCAAAATGAATCTACACTTCCGGAATAGTAATCTCTAATTACAACACATGTGTAGTAAAATCTGTAGTAATACATTTCAGAATTTAATTTCCAAATTTTTGAATCCTCAGGTCAAGTAATTTTCATAAATAAAATATAATATATCGTTAACCTATAAAATGTATTAAATTGAACTTAAATAAACGTTTCGTACGCCATCTATGTATACTTGCTCTCCAGTTGTGAAACACCGAATATTGTTTATGAAAGCGCATCACATATTATTATTATCTTGTAATGCTGGTCCATTCAAGTCCCATAGCACTTTGCATTTTCTTGGGAATTTGGCCAGAGGAAATGAAAACTGCAGAAAACCCCCTCCAATGATATTTAACAAAATATATCATTTAAAAAGAAATGTAAATTGACTGAAAGATTGAATAATGCCAAAAATGATTAGATTTGAATTATTCAAATCAATTTCACTTATTGTTGATCAAGTTTAATATTTAACAGGTAATCAATTTGAAATATTAGAATAGTACAATTTAAAAATTGCTATAATTAACATTAAAATTATAATATCTTCAATAAATTTTACTTCACCATTGAATTAAAAAGATTTACAACAATTATTCTTATTTAAAATGGTAATTTTTCGAGCTGGAAATGGAAAGGAGAAAATCTGACACAAGCAACACATTTTTCAGCTCGACAAATTGAAAATAATTGCTATATTTCGTTTTTTGGATAATGATCTATTGATTTTAGAGTTTGATAGCGAGGTGTCAAGGAATGCTGATAACGATCCTTCGATTTGAGAATTTAAGGGGGGCGGAGGGTCAGGGGCGCTGATTATGACCTTCCGATTTAGGAATTGAATGAGAGGGAGAAAACAAGTTGCTGATAATGATCCTGCGAATTTAGAGTTTCGTAAGGAGAGTGTAAAGTGGTGCTGATAATAACCCTTCGGTTTTAAGTTTGAGAGAAGAGTATCAAAGGGGGCTGATAAAAACTTTCCGACTTAAAGAGTTTTATAGGGGGTGAGATAAAGGATTGCTGATAAAACCCCTTCGACTTAAAAGTTTGATAGGAGATGCTAATGGTTTGGTGAGAAAGACCTTCTGATTCAG
>JAABKJ010004188.1:0-24727 GCA_011634705.1 Andricus grossulariae
GGATATTTCCGATGCAATTAAATGTAATTCTGAATTTTATCAGAGAATTTTTGAGAAAAATTATAATTTTGAGTTGGAACAGGTAATTTTCCGAAGCAATTATATGTAATTCTGAATTGGATCAAAAAATTTTAGAAAAAAGTTATAATCCAGATCTAGAACAAGGAATTTTCTGAAAGAATTATAATTTTGACTTGGAAGCGAAAATCTTTTAGAAGAATTAAAATTTTGACTTGGAACAGTGAATTTTCCAAAAGAATTAACAGTTTTACTTCGAATGGGAAATTTTCAAAAATAATTCTGATTCTGATCTGAATTTTAAAAGGGAATTTTCTAAAAGAATTATTATAGTTCTGACTTTGAACAGGGAATTTTTCAAAAAAATAAGTACAATTTTACCTTGGGACGGGGAATTTTTTAGAAGATTTATAATTTTGACTGGTAACAGTAATTTTTCAACAAAAAAAAATACAATTTTGATTTGGAAGGGAGATAACTCTGATTTGAAACAGGGAATTTCCGAAATGAATTACAATTTTGAATTTGAACGGTAAATTTTTGAAAAAAATTATGATTCTGATATTGAACAGGGGATTTTGCATGAGATATCTGTAATTCTGAATTTGATAACGGAATTTTTTTAAAGAATTATTATATGAAGTTCTGACTTTGAACGGGGATTTTTTAAAGAAATGATCATTTTGATTTGGGAAGGAGAATTTTTGAAAAGAAATTTTTAAATAATGATATTTTTGAGTTAGTTCAGGGAATTTGAATTGGATAAGAGATTTAACAAACATATAGTTCAGATCTGGAACAAGGAATTTTCCAAAAGAGCTATAATTCTGACTTGGAAGAGGAAATTTTCGAGAAAAATTAAAATTTTGACTTGGAAGAGTGAATTATTCAAAAGAATTACAAATTTGACTTGGCACGGGGAATTTTCGAAAATAATTACGATTCTGATTTGGAATAGGGACATTTGGAAAGGATATCTGTAATTCTGAATTTGAAAAGGGAATTTTCTACAAGAATTATTATAGAACTGACTTTGAACATCGAATTTTTCAACAAAATTAGCTAGAATTTTGACCTAGAATGTAGAATTTTGTAACAAAAATTCTAATTTTGACTTGGAACAGTGAATTTTTCAAAAACTAACTATTCCTCTTCTGTTGTCATCAGGAACAAGCAAGAAGGAGAGAAGCAGCAAGACAATGGCGAGACCAGCAAATCGCCGAATTGAGTTCCCTGCCTCACCGAACAGCCCAACAAGAAGAACAACTAAGGGCCTTGCAACTAGAAAGAGATTTCCAAAAACGAGCCGAGGAAGCTGCGAATCAACAAGATGACGACGAGGAGAGTAATGACATCGACAACGAAAGTGTGCAAAGGATTCAAGGTCTTCTGCGAACAGCTGCAGCTCAGGACCGAACGAATCAGGCAAATCAGCAGCAAAATCTATCCAGAACAAATGCCAATAATCAGTCCATCAGAGGTGCCCTCTCTCCTCAACCTGTTGGAAGTCAACTTCAGTCTACAAATGTTCCCTTGCATACCGCAATCACTGCGCAGGGTCTTGCCAATTCTGGAAATACTTATGGAAGTCACAACGAAACTTCGAACGTTCATAATCTGAACCAGAACTTGAACTTGAACTTGAACAATCAAGCTCTATCTCCGAATTATGGACCGGCTTTGGGTCAGCTTGGAACTAGTCAAAAACCAGCTGTCATTGCTACTCAGAATGAGGAGAGGGAAAGGCAACGGAGGATAGAAGAAATGAAGAGAAAGCAGTCTGAGTTTGATGAAAGTCATAGGAAAAGGGAGGAGGAAATTAGGCAACAACAGCAGCAATTACAGATGCATCAGCAACAGATGCATCTTTATCATCAGCAGCAGGCAAATTTGAGAAGGGAACAGGGGCTTCATCCTGGAATGCTGAGGTTGGAAAATCTGGTCATCAATGGTCCAAATTCTCCTTGTAAGTTGGATTATCTAGTTCTGTGCTGCCACTCTTCATTTTTAAATCCATTAAAATTTGTTAAAATTCATAAAAACCCTTTAGAAATCTTTTAATCTGCTTTGAATTATTGTGAAATCATTGAAATTGCTAGAAATCTGTAGAAATAGTTTAAAATCCCTTGAAAATAAAATAATTTGAATTTATTCCGTAGAGTTATCTGGAAATACTTTGATATCTCTTGAAACCTGAAAAATCCCCTAAAATCTTTGAAATAATTGAAGGTTCTGTAAAATCCCTTAAATCTGGTGAAATTCCTTCAAATCTTTGGAACTTCGAGAGGATTCTTTAACATGCCTTGAAATTGTTTATACCTCCTCAAATTCTTTGCAATCTTGTAAAATAACAGAATATCTTTGAAATCCTTTGCAATTTTTGTAATTCTTCCATATCCCTGGAAATGGTTGAAATCCGTAGAAGTATCTTGAAATAAAATTTAATTTATTTCCTAATATTCTCCAGAAATTCGTTAAAATACCTGAAAAATCTTTGGAAATCGTAAAGATCAAATTAAATAGAGATAATTTGAAATTCCTTGAATGTAAATTCAGTTAAAACGTATTGCAATCTCTTGAGATCTTTGTAATCGCTACAAATCCCTTAAAATTTCATTTATCTAATTTATTTTCTATAGTTCTCTCGAAATTCCTTGACATTTTTTAAATCCCTTCAAATCCTTTGGAATTCCTTAAAATCCGGTGAAATGTTTCCTTTGAAAATCACAAAAATCCCTGAAAATTTCATTTATTTTCCAAAGTTCTTTAGAAATCCCTTAAAATATTTGGAAATCCTGCAAAATTCTTTGAAATCCCTTGACATTTTTTAAATCACTTGAAATCCTGTGAAATCTTTCCTTTGGAAATCGTAAAAATCCTTTAAAATTTCATTTATTTCGCAAAGTTCTCTCGAAATCCCTTGAAATCTTTAGAAATCCTGCAAAATTCTTTGAAATCCCTTGACATTTTTTAAATTCCTTGAAATCCTTTGGAATTCCTTAAAATCCGGTGAAATGTTTCCTCTGAAAATCGCAAAAATCCCTTAAAATTTCATTTCATTTATTTTCCAAAGTTCTCTAGAAATCCCTTCAAAATCTTTAGAAATCCTGCAAAATTCTTTAAAATCCCTTGACATTTTTAAATCTCTTGAAATCCTTTAAAATTCTTTAAAATCCGATGAAATCGTTCCTTTGGAAATCGTAAAAATCCCTTTTAATTTAATTTAATTTCCACAATTTTTTTGGAATTCCTTGAAATCTTTAGAAATCCTGCAAAATTCTTTGAAATCCCTTGACATTTTTTAAATCCCTTGAAATCCTTCGAAATTCCTTAAAATCCTGTGAAATGTTTCCCTTGGAAATCGTAAAAATCCCTTAAAATTTCATTTCATTTATTTTCCAAAGTTCTCTAGAAATCCCTTAAAATCTTTAGTAATCCTGCAAAATTCTTTGAAATTCCTTGGCATTTTGTAAATCCCTTGAAATCCTTTAGAATTCCTTAAAATCCTGTGAAATCTTTCCTTTGGAAATCGTAAAAATCCGTTGAAATTTCATTTATTTCGCAAAGTTCTCTCGAAATCCCTTGAAATCTGAAGAAATCTTGCAAAATTCTTTAAAATCCCTTGACATTTTTTAAATCTCTTGAAATCCTTTGAAATTCTTAAAAATCCGATGAAATCGTTCCTTTGGAAATCGTATAAATCTCTTAAAATTTAATTTAATTTCCACAGTTCTATCGAAATCCCTTGAAATCTTTAGAAAGCCTGCAAAATTCTTTAAAATTCCTTGGCATTTCTAAAATCCCTTGAAATCCTTCGGGATTTCTCACAATCTTGTGATATTTTTTCTTTTGAAATCGCAAAAATCCCTTAAAATTTAATTTAATTTCCACAGTTCTGTTGAAATCTTTGAAAATCCTGCCAAATTCTTTTAAATCTCGTGACATTTTGTAAATTCTTTGAAATCATGTGAAACATTTCCTTTGGAAATCGTAAAAATCCCTTAAAATTTCATTTCATTTAATTTATTTCCCAAAGTTCTCTCTAAATCCCTTGAAATCTTTGGAAATCCTGCAAAATTCTTTAAAATCCCTTGACATTTTATAAATCTCTTGAAATCCTTTAGAAATCGCAGAAATCCCTTAAAATTTAATTCCATTTATTCTCCAAAGTTCTCTCGAAATCTTTGGAAATCCTACAAAATTCTTTCAAATTCCTTAACATTTTTAAAATAACTTGACATCCTTTAAAACTCATCGAAATTCCTTGAAATCAAATCCTACAAAATTCTTTAAAATCTTTCCTTTGGAAATCGTAAAAATCCCTTAAACTTTCATTTATTTCGCAAAGTTCTCTCGAAATCCCTTGAAATCTTTGGAAATTCTGAAAAATTCTTCAAAATCCGACATTTTTTAAATCCCTGGAAATCCCTTAAAATTCGGTGAAATCTTTCCTTTCAAAATCGTAAATATCGCTTAAAATAAGAAAAAATCATTTGAAATCACTTGACTATTTAAATTAAATTAAATTTATTTATTAAAGTACTCCAAAAATCGTCCAAAGCCCTAGAAATATTTGAAATTTAATTTATTCTCCAAAATTCGCTCGAAATTCCTTGAAATCAAATCCTACAAAATTCTTTAAAATTCCTTAACATTTTTTAAATCACTTGAAATCCTCTAGAATTCCTTAAAATCCTGTGAAATATTTCCTATGGAAATCGTAAAAATCCCTAAAAATTTCATGTCATTTTCTAAAGTTCTCTCGAAATCCCTTGAAATCTTTGAAAATTCTGCAAAAAATATGAAATTCTTTGACATTTTTAAAATCTCTTGAAGTCCTTTCGAATCCCTTAAAATCCGAAGAAATATTTCCTTTGGGAACCCTAAATAGTGAATAAAATAAGTAGAAATTATTTGAAATCACTTGACTATTTAAATTAAATTAAACTTATTCATCAAAGTACTCAAAAAAACGTTCAAATCTCTAAAAATCTGTGAAATTTCATGTATTTTCCAAAATTCTCTAGAAATCACTTGAAATCAAATTCTGAAAAATTCTTTGAAATCCTTTGGAATTCCTTCAAATCCTATGAAATTTTCCCTTTGAAAGTCATAAAAAGTCATTAAAATAAGTAGACATTATTTGAAATCCCTTGAATAAAAATTAAATCGAACTTATTCATTAATGTTTCATTTTATTTTTTATTTATTTTAAAAGTTCTCTAGAAATCCCTCCAAATCTTCGCAAATCCTACAAAATTCTTTTAAATTCCTTGAAATTTTTTAAATCTCTTGAAATTCCTTAGAATCCCTTAAAACCCTCGAAAATGTTTGAAATCTTCTAAAATTCCTTGAAATTCCGTAGAAATATTTTTTAAATCTCTTGAAAATCCATCAAATCTTTTAAAATTAGTTGAAATGTATGGAAATCCCATAAAATCTATTTAAATGCCTTAAAATCATTGAAAGCCCCTCAAAATCTTTCGCAACTCTTTAAAATCTCCTGATATGTTTGGAAATCTTTGAAATCTCGTGAAACTTTATTTATTAAATCTGACGAAATCGCTCGAAATCCGGTGAAATTCTCTGGAATTTCTTGAAATACATTAAAATTCACTAATCACTTGGAATTCTCTGAAATGTATTAAAATCTGTTTGAAATCCTAGGTTAAATAAATAAATCATTAATTTTTATTTTCTCTATTTCTTGCATCAATTTTAAAAATATCTTAACATTATTTATTTCTATACCCATTTTCTTATGATGATTTTTCTAAAAAGAAATTTATTACAGGAAAACTTTACGGTCTTATCTAATTTATTTTGGGAATTTTTTTAGCATCTCAAAACGGAGGTAACGAAGCTCCTCCACCTCCAGAAAGAGGATCAAGTTACGCAGTGATGTCTCAGCAAAGTGCTTTGAGATCGAACACTTCGACAACTTCTAACACTCCCATTGGTTCTCATCAAACGACAACGAAACGGGTTTCTTTCCACGATCCAAATGAAAATACCGAAACCACAACTCGAAACACGACCGGAACTACGAGCAATTCTTCGATAACTATGGATACTATTCGAGAGGATCCAAATGTAAGTTTAAAAACATCATAAATCGTTAATCGCATATTTCAATCTCAAGAATTAACAAAAAAAAAATGTCAAAGCACCTAAGGGGCCGTTCAAAAACTACGTCACACTGCCAGGGGGTAAAAGATTTGGAAATGACCGGGAATTTATTTTTTGAACTGGAATTTTACAAATTTTTAGAAAAAAAAAATATTTCCAAGTTTAATTTTAAATTTTCGATTTTCGATTTTAATTTTTAAGCGTACATTTTTAATTAAAATTAAAATTTTTTAAATGCAGTTTTAAAGACTTAAACAATTAAAAATTAGAAGCGTTTGAAATCGAAAATTTTGGATAAAAACCTTTTTAGTTGATCAACTGTGAATATAAATTAATTATTGATTTTTTTAAATTGAACTGTACTTTAAGGATTAAAAAATGAGCAATAATTGATTTTACAAGACGATTGTGAATCAGTTCAAAATTTAGGGATTTCCAGATTTTTATGTTTAAAATTAAACTGTTTCAATTTGAAAGCCTTAGTATTTAAACAAATGTAAACGCCCGATTGAAATTTTATAAACTATTTTCAATTTATAAAAAGCTTCAAAATAAGATATTCATTAAAGGCTTTTATTACATTTCAAATATTGTTTCAGTCTAAAATATTCCATTTTTAAACCATTTGAATTCGAAATTTTTTAATTAAGAAAAAGAACAATTACTTAATATTTTGAAATATCTGACTGTTCATTTAAAATCAGTAATAAATCAAATATTCAAAACTAAACAATTTGAAATTGAATTAAGCCCTAAATCGTTAAAATTTCAAAGAGCTAAATTTAAACTTTGAACGTTACAATTTTAATTGTTCTATTTACAACATTTTAATTTGTAAGTAAAATTATTGAATTTTGATGTATAAATAACAATTAAACGCCTATTATTCTTAAAAAAATGGAGTAAGTTGAAGAGATATTTATAAGTTTTGCAAAGATTCAAATTTTATTAAAAATCTGAAATGATTACAGATGATTTAAACAACGTGTTTGCATGTACCGACAAAATCGGGCTATTCGTACCGAAATTTCAGTGTGAATAGCCCCGACTTATTTTAATCAAACTATAGAGTTTTGCAGATTTCGAACAAAAAATTCAGAAGCTTTTTAAGAATTATGAAAGGATTCGAAATAATAAAAAACATCTTAAGATTCCTAGGAAAATTGAAAATGATTTTTCATTTTGAAAAATTAATTTTATGAGAATATTTAAAAAGATTTCCAATATTGTCAAGAAAGAATCTGAAAGATTTTAAGCAATTTTTTTTATTTTGCAGGATTTTTAACTATTAATTTTTTCATTGCGAATTCATCTTTTAATTTGAAAATTTAACTATTTTGTTAAACATTCATTGTTTTGGTTGAAAATTTAACTATTCCGCTGAGAAATCGTTTTTTTTTTTTTTTTTAAATTAATTTCTTTGACTGAAAATTTAACTATTCCATTTTTGGTTAAAAATTGACCGTTTTTAGTTAAAAATTCAACTATTTGATTGAAAATATATGTATTTGGCTATAAATTCGTCTTTTTTTTGTATAAAATTAATATTCTTGATAAAAAAAAAACAACTACTGGGTTGAAAGTTGAAAAATTTGTTAAAAAATCATTTTATTAATTGGAGATTCATCTCTTTTGATTGAAAATTGAACTATTTTGTTGATAATTTATTTTGTTTTGTTTGAAAATAAATTTTTTCAACTGCAAATTTAACTACATCGTTTTTGATTAGAAATAAATTTTTGCCTGAAAACTAAATTTTTTGTTGAAAATTTATTTTTTTTGGGTTGAAAATTCAACCGTTTTTTTTTAGAAATTTTATCTTATTAGCTTAAAAATGCAATTTTTTTGTTGAATATTTGTCTTCTTGTGTTTAAAATTCAACAATTCGATTGGCATTTTTTTCTCTCTTTAATAAAAAAATCTTTCTTAGTTATTGAAATACATATCTTTTGGTAGAAATTTTATCTTTTTTGGTTCAAAGTGCATCTATTTGATTAAAAACGAATCTTTTTTTATTGAAGATTCAACTATTTTGTTGAAAATTCGTCTTTTTTGGTTGAAATTTCAACTATTACATTTTAGTTAAAAATTTAATTCGTCCTTTTGGAATGAAAATTCAACTATCTTCTAAAAATTCGTCTATCTGACTTGAAAATTCAATTATTTGGTTTAAAATTCAATTGTTTTGTTTAAAATTCAACTGTTTTTATTTAAGAATTAAAAATTTTATCTCTTTTGCTTAAGAATTCGTCCAATTGGTTAAAAATTCTAGTATTTTGTCGAAAATTCGTTCTTTTTGCGTGAATGTTCAACTATTTGGTTGAAAATTCATCTTTCTTGGTTGAAAACTCAACGATTTTGTTCAAAAGTCGACTATTTAGCTTAGAAATTCAACTCTTTCGTTGAAAATTCATCTTTTTTAGTTGAACATGATTTTTTTTGTTCAAAATTAATTTTTCAAGGTTGATAATTCAACTGTCTTCTGAAAAAATCGTCCTTTTGGCTTAAAAATTCAGCAATTTGATTGAAAATGCAGCTTTTAGTGGTTGAAGCTTAATCTTTTTTTTTTGAAAATTCAACTATTTGATTAAAAATTCAATCATTTGGTTAAAAAGTGATCTATTTTGGTCAAAAATTCAACTGTTTTGATGAACATTCATCATTTTTTGTAGAAAATTCATCCTTTTGATTGGAAATTCCTTTTTTATAATAAAACTCATCCTTTTTGATTGAAAATTAACTTTTTTTGTTGAATATTCAACTGTCTTAAAAAAAATTCGTCTTTTTGGTACGAAAATTTAGCCATTTGGTCAAAAATTGAACTATTTTGTTGAAAATTTGTCGCTTTTGATTGGAAAGTTCAACTATTTGGTTGTAAATTCATCTTTCTTGGTTAAAAATTATATTTTTGTTAATAATGTACATTTTCAGGTTGTCAATTCAATTGTTTTATCAAAAATTCGTCCTTGTGGATTGAAAAATCACCTTCTGTGGTAAAAAAGCCATCCTTTTTGGTTGAAAATTTAACTTTTGGTTGAAGATTAACTTTTTTGTTGAAAATTCAACTTCTTCAAAAAATTTCCTCCTTTTGACGCAAAAATTCAACAATTTGGTTAAAAATTCAACTATTTTGTTGAAAATTCGTTTCTTTTTATGTAAAGTTCAACTATTTGTTTGAAAATGCAACTGTTTCTTGTTGGAGTTGAATATTTTTTGTTTGAAAAATTCGATCATGTGGTTGAAAATTGAATTATTTGGATATAAATTCAATTATTTTATTAAAAAGTCAACATATTTTCTAAACCATTCAACTTTTTAACTTGAAAACTGAACTCTTTTGTTCAAAATTCCTTTTTGAATTGAAAATTCATTTCTTTTGGTAGAAAATGATCTTTTTTGGTTGAAAATAAAATTATTTTGTTCAAAATGCAATATATTTGGACTTGAATTCTTAAGCGTTTAGTAATGAATTCAATATGGTACCGTTAATTTTATGTAAAAGAATTTGTTTACAAAAAGTGTTAAAAATAGCGTGACGTAGTTTTTGAGCGGTCCTTGAACAAAATATAAAATTGTCTAGTAAAATTGTTTCAAGACTTCCAGTTTATAAAGACCGGAATTTAAAAATAAGAATAATTCTCTAGCCCTAAATATTATATATTTTTTAAATAAATGTCGTGATGAAGTCAGATTTATTGTCTTATTAAACATGTGGATATTTCCTCAAAACGCAACCATTGGCAGGTTTCGAAATAAGGTATACCTTCAAAATCACAATGCCTGCTGAAATCATGAGATCATTAAACCATCGATCATAGCATGGAGCAATAAAGATTGTTTTATTGAAATACATTTTTAAATTGAATTGTACAAATTGTGATAGATATTGTAATCATCCGATCATCATCATCATTCAATCATCTGCTCTGTTATGCCTTCATTGTGTGATTTATTATATTTTCTCACCCTCTTCATGTAAAACTAGTTCTGAAAAATTTAAGTCCTTTTCTGAAATATTCAAAGTTCTGAGAACAGAAAGTTCTGATATTTTAAGAGGAACTAGTTTTAAGGAAAATATTCTCAACCAGAGTTCATTCGTGAAACTTACTCTGTAGGATTGTTTGTGGTTTGAAATGTGTGTTGAAACTAGTCTTTTTTATTAGGTTTTATGTGATGAATTGATAAGTTTTTATTAGATTATTAATGAATGTATTCTGTCTTGTTTTTAGAATTTTATAAACGACGCGGAAAATCTGCTTGCTTCTCCAAAAACGCCAGAGGGTCCAGGTGGTATATTTTCTGCAGCTACACCTGGTGTGATAGGTGCTCAAGAAGTTTATAAGTAAGTCAAGATTTATATTTGATTTCTTTTATCAATTTGAATATTCCAGAAAAAAATTCAAGAAGCTCATGTTTAAAAAAAAAATTGAACTTGAAGAGTAAAATTACCCTTTTTGGCCCTTCCAATTAAAAAAAAATTAAAATCTTGGAAATTTTATTTAAATCCCTTAAATCTTGCGAAATTCCTTAATAGCCCTTGAAATATTATAAAATAATTTCAAATTTTTTGAAATACCTCAAAATCATTCGAATCCCTGGAAATTCCTTGATTTTTTTATAATCTATTGAAGATTCCTTGAATCTTTTAAAATACCCTAACATATTTCAAATCTTTTGAAATTTTTAGAAATCCCTAGAAAGTCTTTAAAGTCTATATACCCTAAAATCTGTAAAATCCTTTCAAATTCTTGAAATCTATTGAAAACTCCTTGCAATCTTTTAAAATATTCTAAAGTCTTTGAAAATTTTGGAAATACTTTGAAATATTTTAAAATCTCTTCAAATCATTGAAATACTTGAAAATCCTTCAATTCTTATGAATAAACTCTTTGAAATCCATTAAAATCTTATAAAATCCCTTGAAATCCGTTAAAATTCCATGCAAATCTTTTGAAATCTTTTATAATATTCTCAAATTTTATAAATACAAATTTCAAAGAAATTTGTAAAGTCTTTGAAATTCCTTTAAACATTTAAAAGTTTTTAAAATTCCTTAAAATCCTTGGAAATCCTATGAATTCCCTTGAAAGCTGTTGAAATCCTTTGCAAAACTTTTAAATACCTTGAAATCTTATAAAATCCCGTGTAATTCAATGAAATTCCTTAGAATCTTTTAAAATATCCTAAAATGTTAGAAATCCTATGAAATCTTTCAAAATCTTATGAAATTCATCGAAATTCTTTGAAATTTACAGAAATATTATAAAATGTTTAGAAAGATCTTCAGCCAAAAAAAATGAATTTTCAATCAAAAAGATGAATTCTCTACCGAAAAGACTTGAAAATCAAAAATAGAATAGTTAAATTTTAAGATTAAAAAAAAAAAAAATTTTGAGTAAAAAACAGTTGAATTCAACAAAAAAGCGATTAATTTTCGACCAAACAGTGGCATTTTGTTAACAAAAAAATCAATGAAATTTCTACGATAAGAGATGAATTTTTAAACCAAAAATACGAATTTTCAATAAAAGAGTTGAATTTCCAACCGAAAAAACAGGTTTTGATTATGAATCGTCAACCAAAAAAATTACTTTTCAACAAAATAGTTTCACTTTCAACTAAGTAGTTCAATTTTTAACCAAAAAGACGAATTATCCCCGAAAAATGATATTTCAAACAAATCATATTTTTATTTTTAACCAAAAACAGTTGAATTTAACCAAAAAATACGAATTTTCATCATAATAGTGGAATCTTTAATTAAAACAGATTAATTTCAAACCAAACAGTTGCATTTTAAACGAAAAAAGATGAAATTTCTACAGTAAGAGATGAATTTTTAAACCAAAAAGACGAATTTTCAACGAATAATGATTTTTTAGTCAATAAAGAAAGAAAATTTCACTCAAAATGTTAAATTTTTATGCCAAAAAGACGAATTTTCTACAAAAAAGTTTAATTTTCATGACGGAAAAATGGATTTTCAAAAAAAAATTTAATTTTCAACGAAATAGTACAATTTTTTACCGAAATAGTTGAATTTTTTACTCAAAAAGACGAATTTTCAACAAAACAGTTGAATTTCCAAACAAAAAGACTGTTTAGAAATTCTTTGCAATCCCATACAAAATTTATAATCTAAAAACTCGTTGAAATCTTGGAAATCAAATTAAAACCCTTAATTCTTGTGAAATTTCTTGAACTGCACACGTAATGAGTCAGGAAAAACGTGGAAATCAGGGAAAAGTCAGACATTTTGAAAAGAAATCTTGCAAAAGTCAGGAAATTTTATTATTTGGTTGCAAATTCAACAATTTTATTAAAAAGTCATCCTTTTTGGTCGAAAATTCAACTGTTTTACAAAAAAAAAATCGTCTTTTGGCTTGAAACTTTAACCATTTGGATGAGAGTTTTTATTTCCTGGACTGGAAAATCTTTATTTGTTGAAAATTCGTCATTTTGGTTAGAAAATTTAATATCTGTTTACTTTGTTACATTCTTTTTAAGATTCGTAAATTTCAAAGTAAACCTACTTTGTTAAAAATTCGTTTTCTTAGCTGCAAATTCATCCTTTCAGTTGAAAATTCATCCTTTTAGTTGAAAATTCATTCAACTATTTTTTTGAAAATTCGTTCTTTTTTGGTAGAAGTTGAAAATTCGTCGTTTTGGTTCAGAATTTATCTTTGTAGGTTGCAAATTGAACTATTTCAACTATTTGAACTATATTTCAAATATATTTCAACTGTTTAAAAATTTAATTTTGTGTTGTTGGAAGTTCCACTCTTTAGTTGCAAATTTAACTATTTTGTCGAGAATTCAGTCTTTTGTTGAAAATTGAACTGTTTTGTTGATTTTATTTATAATACAAATATTTTGGTTGAAAATTCAACTATTGGGTTGATTATTTAATTATTTAAAAAATAAATAAACTATTTTGTTAAAGAGTCATCTTTTTAGGTCGAAAGGTCATCTTTTTGGTTAAAAATTGACTTTTTTGTTGAAAATGTATCTTTCCGGGTTAAAAATTCAACTATTTTGTTAAAAATTTAACCTAAAAAGTAATCTTTTAGGGTTGAAAATTCAACTATTTGTTTGAAAATAGACTTTTTTGTTGGTAATTTATATTTTTGGATCGAAAATTAAACTGTTGTTGTTAAAAATTAATATTTTTAAATTGAAAATTCTACTTTTTTGTAGTAAAGAGGCCTTTTTGGATTAAAAATTTAACACTTTAGTAGAAAATTCATTTATTTCTTTGAAAATTATTTTTTTTATTAAAAATTTATATTGACGGGTTGTAAATTCAACTGTTTTGTAGAAAATTCGTCTTATTGGTTTGAAAATACAACAATTGAGTTGAAAATGAATTTTGTTGTCGAAAATTCATATTTTAGGGTAGAAAATTAATTTTTTCCTGAAAATTCATATTTTCGGGTTGAAAATTCAATTGTTTTTGTAGAAAATTCGTCTTTTATTGTTGTTTGAAAATTCATCTCTTTTGGTTTTGGTTGACGATTCAACTATTTGGTTGAAAATGCATCTTTTTTGGTATACTTCAATTTTTTAATTTTAAAAGTAAAATCTGTTTTGGGTTTATGATTCCATTATTTTGATTGAAAATTTAAATATTTTTTTTTCAATTCATTTTTTTTGGGGTTGAAAATTCAACTTTTTGGTGGAAAATGACATTTTTTGTTGAAAATTTATAATTTTCAATTGAAAATTCAACTGTTTTCTAGAAAATTCGCGTTTTTGGCTTGAAAGTTTAATAATTTGGTAGAAAATTCAATTATTTGGTTGGAAATTAAATTTTTTGTCGAGAATTCATATTCTTCAATTGAAAATTCTGCTTTTTTGTAGCAAAGACGCCTTTTTGGCTTGAAAATTTAACAGTTTAGTAGAAAATTAATTTTTTTTTTTAATTCAGATTGACGGGTTGTCAATTCAACTATATTTCAACTGTTTAAAAATTTAATTTTGTGCTGTTGAAAGTTCCACTCTTTAGTTGCAAATTTAACTATTTTGTCGAGAATTCAGCTTTTTGTTGAAAATTGAACTGTTTTGTTAAACATGCGTCTATTTAGACAAAAAATTCGTCCTTTTGGATTTAAAATTGATCTTTTTTATTGAGAATTAAACTGTCTTAAAAACTTCAGTTATTTCGTTGAAAGTGCAACTGCTTTTGGTTGAATTTTAATATTTGTATGTATGTTAAAAATTCAACAATTTTATGACAAATACAACTATATTGTTTACAATTAAACTTAAATCAGCTCAAAATTCGATATAGAAATCAAATTTCAACCAATTCGAATAAAAAAAGCTCACAACACACGGAATTGAACTCGCTTTAATAATATCAACAGCAAAAAATTATTGGATTTGAAAAATGTCATTAAATTCTTCTTAACGTTTAAAAAATTTGAAACTCTGAAATATTTTCGATTGTAGCGTCGTGATTTTTCACCGTGACAAAATGAACAATCACCCGAAAACGATATTTTGATCTACAATTTCTACTATGTTACGTAAAAACTATTTTTTTTTGTAAAAAAGGTACCTGGAAAAATTAATTTTTTTGTTCTGGAAAAGTCTGGAAAAGTCCTGGAATTTTTATTTGCAAAAACGCTAAATACTCTGATAGTGCAAGAATCATGATTGCTGGTATAAAATTGGTTAACAATTGGTTAAAAATTGTTACATTTAATGGATGCGCGCCTGAAAGTTTGTCATAATAATTAATATTTTTTTCAGAGACCCAAGGACGAAGCGTTTAGCCGAGAAACAAAAGCAGCAGCAGAATTCTCAGATGGGGGCAGTGCCAGAAAAGCTGAGTTTCAAAGAGAAAATGAAAATGTTCGCTATGGAAACTGGGGAAGATGGCACGCCGAGGGACAAGGTAAAAATTTCTAGAGCCCAACGAGAAATAGACAACATAGGCAGCCCCCTCAGTCCAAACAACAATAGAAGTTAAATCATAATGTTCTGTCTACACACTTCAGTAGACAAATCATTATTAAAACCGCGAAATTTCTTCAACGCGTTGCTAATTCCTGTCTTAGATCCTAGAATATCAAAGAATCCGGATCTAAACAACAAAACCTAACAAAAAAAACAAGAAACAAATAAAAAAGACATAATTGGTGTTGATTTAAAAACACAATTAACAAAAGTCTTTGTCATTGTCTCTCATCAGAGAGACTGTACATTATTCTGTACTTTATTGAATTAATTAACTCGTAGAACGAACTAGGGAATACCGATTTGCTATATTCTGAGAAATAAGCAGTCGGTAATCAAGATTGTACATAAAGATCTGCAGGATAAAACTGTCAGTTGACATCGTTGTTTGATGTTTATGTTTATACAATAAGTGTTTTTAATTTTCGATATCACGAAATTTCCTAAACTGCGTTTACTGGCAGCTTCAGATCTATTGTATAAAAATAGTCTTATAAGTATACACTTTTTTCATAAGTCATAGAATTGCAAGGATTCTAAATTTTAATTCGGACGCGATTTTGCGCAGCATATTTGAGAAACTCGTTTCCGTTTATCTTCGCTCTTGATTTAGATAATGGAATAAAGAAATCAAATGAATTGAAATGCTTCTCTCGTTTCCCGGTAGGTTGTTGAAAAAATCTATTTTCCTCGAGTGAAATCAAATGTTTTTGAAGTATGCTTTGCAAATTTAGAGGAATCAATAATCAAATTATTTCGACGATTTAACCATTAGTAATATATTATGCGTAATGCGTATATTACCGAGTCTATTATGGTACATTATTATGAGATATATGCAGTTGAAAATGTAGGTTTTATGCTAGAATTATGATGAAATATCACTCTAGGCAGCGCTCCAAAGAGCTCAGTGCCTGCGAGAGGAAAGCTTAGCAATATTAGTGGGTAAATGTTGAAAAATATTATTAATTATTGCAGATTTAGCCTAGAGGCAATAACAAGTTTCATTTCAGCAACTCGACAACTGTCGACGCACACCTACATTCCTTTTTTTTTAAATATTTTTAATTCATTCACGAAAACCATTTCAATATTAATTTTGTAAGATTTTCAAAACAGCATTATTTTATGAATTGTAAAATGAAAAAAAAAAAACGAAGGGGGATTGCTTTCTTGATACCATCGATTTGCGATTTTAGAAACTAGATTGTCTTATTCTATATATAATAAATAATATCTATCGATATTCTCAATATTGTATGTGATATAAAGTAGGCCTTTGTTCGAAAATGGAAGAACAATAGATTAGAAAAAATCTCGACTTGCATGGAAGATTTTTAGCGAAATTACCGACAATTGGATATCAGTATGGGTCTAAAGAGAGGGAGAATTTTCTATTTATTTTCCGTTTTCTGATCCTTGTTTTATTTTTAAGGGGATAGTGATATTCGGGCAGTTTGTTATTAAATGTTACGAAGCCACTGAATTTGATCGAGGCCTGATTATTAAAAAAGGAAGTGAGAGGTTCGCTGTAGGCCTTATAGAAATCTAGCGTACTCAGCCATAGAACGTAGCCCAATCGTTGGGGGAAAATAATATTTAACTGTAACTATGATGATAAGTTCGACCTAAAAGTAGCTGGTAGAAACGAGAAAGGCAAATTCCCTCCTTGTTGTGTATAGCGAAAATATTTGCACTATATTTTGTAACACTGTTTCAATTACCCTATTGCGGCGGAGTCGATTTTCAATTGCCGAGCAACTCTATATATTATGCATATTACATTTATGCTCATCGACATTACTATATTATCATTTATTATCGACTGTACTTTTAGAAAACACTATATTTTTTAATTATTGTATTATGTCATTACATTACTGAGATACGATATTGATGAAAATAAATATTACGTATAACAAATACCCTGTTTTTATTCTTACTCTACTATTAAGAAACATTTCTTTTTTAAATACAGTTAATACATTTCTGGAAAATAAAACTCAGGGTGGCTGCTGGACCGAGAAACTGGGAAATGACCGGGAATTTTATGAGACCGGGAAATGACAGTGAATTTAGTTTTTTACCCGAAATTTTACGAATTTTTAGAAAAAAAATCTGTCCAACTTTGATTTCAACGTTTTTTAAATAATTATTTAATGGTTATCTTTTTCAGTGATGATATCTTTCAGTTTAGATTGCCAAAAAGACGAATTTTCTATAAACCTGTTGAATTTTCAACAAAATAGTTAAATTTTCAGTTTAAAAAATTACTTGTTAACAAAAAAAAAAAGAATTTTCGACTACAATTATGAATCTTTAACCAAAAAAATGAACTTTTAAGATAGTAGTTAAATTTCAACCTAGGAGTTGAATTTGTAATCTAAGAAGATGAACTTTCAACGAAAATTGAAATAGTCGATGAAAACAAATTTTTTTAATCAAATTTTAAATAAACATTAAAATTAAATAAAAATAAAAAACAGTTAGACTTGACCAAAGAAGACGAATTTTTAACCAAATACTTAAATCCTCAACTACAACAGATTATTTTTCAACCAAACAGTTTCATTTAAAAAGAAAGTTGATTTTCTATAAAAAAATACGAATTTTCAACAAAATACATCAATTTTCAACCAAATGGTTAAATTTTCAACCAAATGGTTAAATTTTTTACCAAATTGTTTAGTTTTCGAGCCAAATATACGTTTTTTCTACAAAGCCGTTAAATTTTTAATTTAAAAATATGAATTTTCAACAAAAAAGTTAATTATCAACCGAAAAGATTAATTTTTAACCATATAGTTGCATTTTTGACCAAAAAAGATGCAATCTCTATAGAAAGAATGACATTTTAAAACCAAAAAGATGAATTTTCAACAAAATAGTTTAATTTTCAATAACAAAAAATGTAACCAAAAAATAGTTTAATTTGTAGCAGATTAATTGAATTTTCAATCAAGTAATACAATTTTTTAAATTTTTTTCCATTTTAGATTTTAATTTTTAAGCGTACATTTTAATTAAAAGAATTTTTAAATGCAGTTTTAATGATTTCTAATAATTTTAATAATTTATTTTTAATAATTTACAATGAAAAATTAGAAGCGTTTGAAATCGAAGATTTTGGTTAACAAGTATATTTAGTTGATCAACTGTGAAAATGAATTAATTAATGATTTTTAAAATTGAACTGTACTTTCAGGATTAAAAAGTTAATAATAGTTTACAAGACGATTCGGAATCAGTTCAAAATTTTAGAATTTTCAGATTTTAACGTTTAAAATTAAAATGTTTCAATTGGAAAGTCTTATTAGTTAAATAAATTTAAAAAGCCCGATTAAAACTTAATAAACTATTTTCAGTTTTAAAATAACTTCAAAATACTATATTCATAATTAAAGGATTTTATTAAATTTCAAATATTGTTTCACTCTAAAATGTTCCATTTTTAAATCATACAATTTGAAATTTTTTAATTAAGAAAAATAAAAATCATTCAATATTTAAAAATGTCTGACTGTTCATTTAAAATCAGTAATAAATCAAATATTCAAAACAAAAAACTAAACTTTGAACGTTACATTTTTAATATTTCTATTTAAAAAAACTTAATTTGTTGAAAATTGTTGAATTTTGATGCATAAATAACAATTGAACACCTATTATTCTTTTAAAACATTCGACAAAATTTTTTTATTGGTCTAATTTAAAACAAAATATAGATTTTTGCAGATTTCGAACAAAAAATTTAGAAGCTTTTTAAGAATTGCGAAAGGCCTTTAAAAGAATAAAAAACATTTCCTTAAGATTCCTAGGAAAATTGAAAATGATTTTTTATTTTGAAAAATTAATGTCAAGAGAATATTTAAAAACATTTGAAAGATTTACAAAATTGTTAAAAGTGAATGTGGAAGATTTGAAGGCATTTTTTTTATTTAGCAAGATTTGAAAAAAAATTAGGAAAAATTTGAATCATTTTAAAAGAAGTTTAGAAGTTTTGAAAAAAATTTCAAAAATAATTTCAAATGTAAAACAACATGTAGATTTTTCAAGATTTTTAAATAAAATTTTAAAGCATTCTTAAGACTTTTAAACTATTGAAAATAAAAATAATTTAACGTTTAATTTAAGAAGTGTTCAGCTTATAAAAAAATCGAACTGTTCAATTTTTAATATTTCTAGCTTAAAATTGCTTAAAATGATATAATTTTGAAAAAATTTTAATTCAATGATTGATTCTTTAATTTGCAGCTCAATTTTTATTACGTCAAATGGAAAAATGTTTAGCTTTAGAGTTCGATATTTTAAATTTCATTGACCGTGAAAAATGTTTGCGAACCGGGGAAAAAACTGGGAAATTATCGGGAATTTTTTTCTTTGATTAAAACGGCCACCCTGAAAACTTTAAAATTAAATATCGCGCCACATTAGAATTTGGAGAAAAATAATTTTTCACCATAGGAATATATTTTTTTTTTCTCCAAAAGCTATTAAATTAAATAAGAGAAACGGCCACTTTTTTACAGATTTGATTATTTAATTAATAGCTTTTGAAAAATTAAAAATAATATCCAAATACAGTCAGGGGCCGTACATAAATTGCGTAAAGTCTTTTGGGCGGAAGTGGTACGTAGTTTTTGATAAAAAATTTTTTTCCTTAATAAAATTTTTTTTAAGTGGAAAATTTAACGATTTTGTTAAACATTTATACTTTTTGTTTGAAAATTCATTTCCGTTTGTAGAAATTTCATCTTTTTGGTAAAAAATACAATTGTCTAATTAAAAATTATACTGTTTCGGTTAAGAATGAACTTTTCTGTTGAAAATTTACATTTTGATGTGGACAATTCATCTGTTTTGAAGAAAATTCGTATTTTCTTTTCGAAAATTCAAATAATTGGTAGAAAATTAAAAAATTTTTTTGTTAAATTAATTTTTTTAGTTGAAGATTCATCATTTTAGTTAAGACTTCATTTCTTTGGTTGAAAATTAAACTACGTATAATCTCGTATTTTGGTATAAATGCGTATTTCCTTTTTATTGAAAATTAATTTTTTAACTGATAAATTAACTATTCCATTTCTGTTGCAATTTTATCTTTTTTATTTGTAAATTCATGTATTTTGTTAAAAATTAATCCTTTTTGGCAGAAAATAATCTTTATCGTTGAAAATTTATCTTTTTGGTTAAGAATTAATTTCTTTTATTGAAAATTGGTTTATTTAATTAAAAATTAATTTTTTTAACTGAAAAATAAGCTACTCTTTTTTGGCGAAAATTTATCTTTTTTTGATAGAAAATAATTATTTTTCGGATAAAAATGCAACTGTCTAATTAGAAAATAACCTGTTTTGATTGAAACTTAACTGTTTTTGTTGAAAATTCACATTTTGGGGTTGAAAATTCATCTTATTTTGTTAAAAATTCGTATTTTCTTCTCGAAAATTCAACAATTTTTTAGAAAATTAAACTATTTGGTCGAAAGTTCAAAAATTGTGTTGTTGATTTAATTTTTTTAGTTGAAGATTCATCATTTTAGTTAAGACTTGATTTCTTCAGTTGGAAATTGAACTATATTTTTGAAAATGCGTATTCCATTACTTGTTGAAAATTTATCTTTTTTAGTTGAAAATTCATGTATTTTGTTAAAAATTAATCTTTTTTGGTAAAAAATTAATCTTCTTCGTTGAAAATGTATTTTTTTAGTTAAAAATTAATCTTTTTTGGTAAAAAATTAATCTTCTTCGTTGAAAATGTATTTTTTTTCAGTTGAAAAAGAATTTTTTTTTTATTGGAAAATAGTTTTTTAAATTTAAAATTAATCCTTCTGATAAAGATGCAACTGTCTAATTAAAAATAACCAATTTAAAAAATAATCAATTTCTTTGGTTGAAAATTAACTTCTTTTGGTGAAAATTCACATTTTGGGGTTGAAAATTCCAATTTTGTTGTTGTTGAAATGATTTTTTTAGTTGAAGATTCATCATTTCATCATCGTTTTTGGTAGCATATTAATCTTCTTCGTTGAAAATTTATCTTTTTGGTTAAAAATTCATTTATTTGGATAAAAATTAGTTGTTTTTAAAAATTTTAAATTAATTTTTTTAATTGAAAATTAAACTATTCCATTTTTTGGCGAAAGATATTCTTATTTGATAGAAAATTATTATCTTTTTGGATAAAAATGCAACTCTAATTAAAAATTAACCTTTCTTGATTGAAAATTAACTTTTTTGTTGAAAATTCACATTTTTGGATTGAAAATTCATCTTTTCTAAAGAAAATTCGAACTTTCTTCTCAAAAATTAAACAATGTGGTAGAAGATTAAACTTTTTGGTCGAAAGTTGAATTACTTAGTTAAAAATATTTTATTTATCTAAAGATTCATCATTTTATTTAACAATTCATTTCTTTGCTTGAAATTTTAAATATTTGGTTGAAAATTCGTTTTTCTTTTTTTGTTGCAAATTAATGTTTCAACTGGAAATTTAATTATTCCATTTTTTGTTGAAAATGTATCTGTTTTATTTGAGGATTCAAGTACTTTGTTGAAAATTCAGCTTGTTCAGTTAAATTCAACTGTTTTTGATTTAACTTAAAAATATATTTTGGTAAAAATATCAACTATTACATTTTTTAAAGAAAATTCATCTTTTTAGGTCGAAAATTAAACCTTTGCTGAAAGTTGAACTAATTTCTCAAAATTTCATTTAGTGGTCTAAAATTAATATTTTATGTAAAAATTCATCTCTTTGGTTGAAAATTGAACTGCTTTCATGAAAATTCCTCTTTTTTTGGGTAAAAATTATTTTTTTTTAATGAAAATTTAACTATTTGTTTGAAAATTCAACTATTTGGATAAAAATTAAATTTTTTTTTAAATGCATATTTTCGTTTTGAAAATTTGAATTTTTTGTATAAAATTCATCTTTTCGGCTTGAAAATTGATCAATTTGGTAAAAAATTTAACTATTCGGTAGAAAATGCAACTATTTTGTAGAAAATTAGTTTTTTTATTTAATATTTTTTTTAGTGAAATTAATTAATTAAAATTTTAAAAATTTAAATTAATTAATTAATTAATCTTTTTGGTTGAAAATTCAATTATTTTGTTAAAAATTCAACTGTTTTGAAGGAATCTTGCCTTTTTGGCTTCAAAATTCAACATTTTGGATGCAAAAAAATCTTCCCTTGGTTGAAATTTGAACTAATTTGTTAATTCATAAGAAACGGTCCCTAATGATGAAAAATAAATTTTTTCCCAAGTTATTAAATACCTAATTCTAACTCTTCGCTAAATTGAAAAATATTTTCTGCCATTTTTTTCTATAAAATAAAAAATTGCGTAGTCTGATAAGATAAAAAAAGATTCCGATAACCTAATACGCAGATATATGATTATCAAATGAAAAAAAAAAACAATTTACTTAATGATATCGTAATCAAACATTTTTTTTCATCTTTCTTTCATGGTTCACGTTTCTTTTAACAGTTGGAAGGCAGCAGAAAAAATCAAAATTTGAAAATCCATTATTAGACAAATTTTTAAATATTATGAGTTTTAATAATTTTGTGAAACAATAATTAATAATTTCGAATTAAAAGAGCTTGAAATAAACAAAAATATGTTGACGGATTTTGAATTGAAAACGTTGGAAATGAAACAATTTTATATCAGGTAAAATTTGAAAAAGGACAATATTTTGAATGAAATGAAAAGGAATTAAACTTGTATGATTTATAAACAAAGGGGTTAAAATGGAATAATTAAAAATTAAAAGTGTTTAAAACTAAACAATTTATAATCAAAAATTCTCAACATCAAAAAATTTCAGACAACAATTTTGAAAGTTGGATAATTTCATTATTTTAGTTGAACAATTTTACTTTTACTTAAAGAATCTCGAAGTAGAATGATTTCAGATTAGAAATTTCAAAAATAGGACAATTTCAAAAGAACGAAAATTATATAATTTCAGATAAAAATTTTGAAACTGCATCATTTAAAATTCAAATGAATTGAAATTGTATTATTTCTAATTAAAAACGTTTAAAATTGAATAATTCAAAATTTAAACTTTTTGCTTTGAATTAATTTTTTATTTGAAGCGATTAAAATTTTACAATTTGCAATTGCAAAATAAATTAAATGTTTCAAAGTGACAGCTGCTGAAATTCTAGAATTTTACATTGTTATTACACAACAAAAGATGAAAGGAACGAATTTTCTACTAAAATTATGAAACTCGAACAAAAAAAATGAATTTTGAAAAAAGTGGTTTAACTTACAATAAAGGATTTGAATTGTAAACCGAGAAAGATGAATTTTCAATACAAAATATAACAGTTGATATTTTAACAATAATTTTTAATTTTAAATAAAACACAATATAATTGAACAAAAAAAGACAATTTTCAGCAAAATAGTTCAATTCTCAACCAAACCAGATTAATTTTTAACCAAACAAGATTAATTTTCAACCAAACAGTTGCATTTTTAACCAAAAAATTGCATTTTCTACCAAAAAGATGATTTTACAACAAAATGCATAACTTTTCAACCAAATAGTTGAATTTTTAATCATAAATATTTACTGTATACCAAAAAAGACGAATTATTTTACCACATAGTTGAATTTTTAGTCCAAAAAAGGTCAATTTTGAACCAAAAGTCGAATTTTCAAGCAAATAGTTGAATTTCTAGTCTAGAAAAGATTACTTTTTAACCAAAATTGAAATAAATAAATTTTCATTAAAAAACAATAATTTTCAATATAGAAAAGCGAATGTTTTACAAAACAGTTCAACTTTCTATCAAAGAGATGAATTTTCTACCAATTTGTTGAATTTTCGAGGAAAAATGATGACTTTTCTACAAAACAGTTGAATTTTCAGTCCTAAAATATTAAATTTTCAAGAAAAAAGTTAATTTCCAAAAAACAAAGTTGAATTTTCTACCAAATTGTTGAATTTTCTACCAACTTGTTGAATTTTTAAACCAAAATGATGAATTTTCTGCAAAACAGATGTATTTTGAACCCAAAAATATGAGTATTCAAAAAAAGTTAATTTTCAAACAAACAGTAGAATTTTCAACAAAAAAGTTAATTTATGAACGGACAGTTAAATTTTCTACCAAATTGTTGCATTTTCTTGCAACTTGTTGAATTTTTAAACCAAAATGATGAATTTTCTACAAAACAAATGAATTTTAAGCCCAAAAAAAAAAATTTTGAACAAAAAAGTTCATTTTCAAACAGTCGAATTTTCAACAAAAATGTTAAATTACAAGCAGACAGTTAAAGTTTTAAACAAAAATAATGAATTTTCTACAAAACAGATAAATTTTTTACCTAAAAATATAAATTTTCAACAAAAAAGTGAATTTTCAAACAAACAGTCGAATTTTCAACAAAAAAGTTTATTTCCAAACAGACAGTTAAATTTTTAAACCTAAATAATGAATTTTCTACAAAACAGATGATTTTTCAATCCAAAAATATAAATTTTCCATAAAAAAGTTAATTTCCAAACAAACAGTCGTTCAACAAAAAAGTTAATTTCCAAACAGACAGTTCAATTGCGTTTACCAAATTGATGAATTTTCTACCAACT
>JAABKJ010004190.1:0-24724 GCA_011634705.1 Andricus grossulariae
CGAAAATCGAGAATGGCGGAACAGGAACAACGCATCACGGGAAAACCACGGGTATAACGCACCCGCGTGGAAGGCGCTGAGTCCCAGTTATAACTACAATAAAAATAACGGGAACAACTGGTCACCCTCACCTGCAAACGTAGTTGGAAACAAAAACACCGATCAGAACGCAAAGCCGCTCATGAGTCCTGGGGGGCACCGAGCTCCATATGAGCAACACTCTTGGAGACAACAGCGAACTCAGCCGCCTTGTCGAGTGCAAGACGTGGAGGTAGAGGCCTCACACGTGGATGTAAATGAAGAATACCTGGACGAGGAACAAGAACCGGAATCGGGAAACGAACTGGAGCCACGTCAATAAAAAATAATCAAGAAATTGAAGAAATTGACGTCGCGAGAGAAGTCACATACTATACACACATGCTCACAAACACACGTGAGGACCTGACCGAAGAAAAAGACGAAATCATGGAACGAAGGAAGTCGAAATGTTATACCGCCAACATACAAATTGCGGGAATAATAACGCAGGCTCTTATGGACACGGGAGCGGAAATAACTTGCACATCGGAAGAATTTTTCAATGGAAACAGAGAAAGATTCAGCCGATACCCCTATCTCCCATTAGCGGGCGTAGCCGTAGCAGGACCCCTGGGGGGCAAGGCTGTTCAACTCACACGTCAAGTCTACGCTGACGTACAATTACCGGATACTGTCGTCCAATTGGCGTTTCTGATCGTTCCACGCCTCTCAAGAGCCTGCATAATTGGGATCGATGTACTGGACAAGCACCGGACCAATATAGACTTGGACACAAAAACGCAAACTTTCCCCTACCTGCAAGGCCAACCAGCGATAAGGATCTTACAAAATGAAGGCAAGATCATGCAAGATGGAAGTTATGACATATGCACACTCGAGTCCTCGTCTATTGAGGAAAAGGGACCCAATGAAAAAGCAGAGGAGGAGGAGTATGTGAAAAATAAACTTCCACTAAAAATCACCAAGCAGGAGATAAAAAACAAAATGGAGGAAAGTCAAGCATTGACCGAGTAAGAGAGAGAGACAGACTCGGCGAGATCCTATGGTCGCACAAACGCGTATTCCATCAAGAACCTGGCCTCCTGCAGAACTATCAGCACGTGCTGCAAATAAAGGAGGAGAAACCCTTTGTAGGTAGCAGCTATCCGATCCCAATGGCACATCAAGAAAAAGTGGATGAGGAGGTGCAAAGAATGCTCAAATTCGGCATTATTCAACGCTCTAACAGCCCGTACATTATTCCCGTAGTGCCTGTGATAAAGAAGGACGGAACGATATGACTGTGCTTGGATGCACGATGACTGAACGCGATCCTGGTCGAGGATTGGGAGTGCCCGGAACCAGCAGAAGTGCTGTTCCAAAAATTCAGAGGAATGAATGTTATGTCAAACTTGGACATGACTAGTAGTTTCTGGCAAGTCCCATTACACCCAAATTCCAGAAAGTAGACGGCGTTCCAGTATCGTGGCCGTAGCTATGAGTTTCAAGTAGTGCCGTTCGGTCTAAAAACGAGCACAGCGGCACTCGTTCGACGTCTCGACCACGCTCTTCAAGGACTCGGTGACCGAATCATTTCTTTTGTTGACAACACGTTAATAACGTCTGAAACAAATGAAATGCATTTGGAACACCTGGATGAAATTTTGGACAGACTCGAGAAAAATAATCTTACATTAAATCTTTCGAAGTCACATTTCTTCAAGAAAAAAACGAAGTATCTCGGTTTCATTTTGACGACGGAGGGCGTAAAACCGGACCCTGACAAGATAAAAAATATCCACGAATTTCCAGAGCCGCGAAACGTAAAACAGCTCCGAGGATTTCTAGGATTAATCAATTTCTACTCGAAATTCAGCAAGAAACATGCTGAAGAAACAGTGCCACTCCTGAAATTAATAAAAAAGGGAGCAACATGGAAATGGGACGATAACGCACAAAAAAGTTTCGAAAAAATAAAGAAACTTTTTGGCAACTCCATTATGCTTTACTTTCCGGACCCTAACAAAGCATATTATTTAGAAACGAACGCTAGCAACTACGCTCTAGGTGCGGTCCTTTATCAGTTAAATGATAAGAACGAAAAAGAGATCATTACTCTAGCGAGTCGTACGTTAAAAGGTCCGGAAATAACATATTTTACCACCGAAAAGGAGCTGCTTGCAATAGTATGGTCACTACAAAAATTTCGCACATACTTACACGGAGCTGAAATAATGAACCGTACAGATCATTTAGCGCTCACATTTCTAAAAACGTGCAAATTTGTAAATGCGAGATTGACGCGCTGGATATTAGTCATCCAAGATTATAAAATCACAATTGAACACCTACTAGAAAAAGAAAACGTCATGGTCGATGTTTTAAGTAGAATACACGACGATGAAACGTATAAAAAAATCTAGGAGAGACACGCGTAATGATAAATGCGCTAAACTATCAATGGAAAAAAGAGATCAAACAACTGATAAGTAACATCCCTACAAGACAACAGGACGACAAAAAAATTCAAGAACTGGCTCGCAACGCGAACAAAAGCACGGAAAACGCGACGGAGCTCACGGAAAAATCATCTGGGAATGTCATAACTCATATGGACACCCGGGCTCAGAAAAAAACATATAAAATGTTACGCGAATCGTTTTGCGCACAACGCCTAGCGAAAACAACGCGAAAAGTCCTCACAACCTGTGTCTCCTGTCTAAGAAACAAACTGCCTACGCTGGCCTCCCAGGCTATACAAGAACCCGTACTATCCAAAGGGCCACTAGAACTCATATCAATTGATTTTTTCGGGCCATTGATAAAAACAAAATTTGGATATGAACATCTATTGGTAATGATAGATACATTTACCAAATATACCAAACTGTATCCACTTCGAAGAGCCACGTGCGACGCAGCCGTAAAAAAGCTGGTAGAATTCATGGAACAAGTTGGAAAACCGCAGAAAGTACTCTTTGATAGAGGTACGCAGTTTACAAGTCATCGTTGGAGGGAGGCCCTGGAAGAAAGAAATCTGCAGGATATTCTAACATCTATACGACATCCACAGGCGAATATGGTTGAGCGAGTAAATCGTGAGCTTGCACGACTTTTTCGGACACTCTTACCACCGGAGCATCATGGGGGATGGTATTCAAAATTAGAGAATATAGAGACGATAATTAACGAGTCAAATCACGACACGACAGAAATCACCCCTTATGAGGCTTTGTGGGGTAGTGTTAAGAGAAAGAATTAAAAGAAGAAGAGAGAAACTACTAGCGAGAATTAATAAGAAGAAAAAGGGTGTAAGCTTTAAAATAAATGAATGGGTGCTAGCAAAGGCATGCAACGTGTCGAACGCTACGACAGGTGCAATGGCCAAATTTCTTGCGCTGTACGAAGGGCCGTACAGAATCAAGAAGCAAGTTGCCACGAACGCATACATTTTGTGCGACACGTAAAATGAAAATGAGAGGGGACAGTACCACGCCAACGATTTACGCCGTTACCTAATTTGGAAAAGTGAAAGTGGGGAAAGAGAAAACGAAGCCTCAAGGGCTGAAGGGTCCTAAGGGTGAAAGAAAATTTCGGGTAGTTCAGCGACAATCCAAACGCCTACGATGCCAGACGCCAGTACCAGCATAGAAGCCCTCGATATCCTGCCTTGCATTGGCATACAATGCGATATGGACCGAGAAATAGAAGAAAGCTTTGTACCCGACAGCCATAACCACCGGACTCTCACAGCCCGAGCTCGCTTTATTTCATTAAGAGCGAGGAAGGCAAAGCTACCTCCGAACACTACAACATCCGAGGTGAGTGCACCGAGATTCACAAGAGACGTCAGGAGACGAAAAGTTGGGGCCACGGACGCCATAGAACCAGGTGACAAGATCCTGACACCTCGGCCATATAAATCAGTATCCGAAAAATGAGAAACCCACACGATCCTGCAAGGGACGCCAAAAATTGAGAGGGAAGCTGCCAAGGAAGAACTAAAGAAGACACTGAAAAAGTCACCAGAACTGATAACGTTGGATGATGAACGTGAAATAATAACGCTCGATGAAAATGATGAAGAACCCGAGATCATAATCATGGAAGAGCACCGGGACGACAACGAATCGGAAATAAATAAACAACTGGATACAAGGGCATCACGAGTGGATAAGCTGAGCATCAGTTCACCAACATCTTTGGCATCACGAGTGGATCCGAGACCAGCTAGAAGCGAAGATGAGAAGATCGCCGAAGATATTCTAAGAGAGACAAGAATCTACTCTCTTAATCTCGTCAATGTGAAAGAAAAAGAGTAACCACCAGCAACACCCGTACCCATCGAGGAACCCGTGCTAACCGAAGCTGAGCAGAAATGGATGAAAATCACCCAAGAGAAAGGTGAGCTTCGGAAGACACGAGGAATCTATGCCCTCGAGAGAAGCAACCACGACGAAATAGTGGAAGATATTCTTCATCATAAAAACCCTAGACCTAGACCTAGAAATGCATCTCAGCGAAACAAAGGAGGACTTTGAAAAATATAAGTTATGGACCTGGGCCCAAGACTGGCCCATCTGAGAAATGGACGTTCACGGAAAAGAAGGAACCCAGGAATCCCCATCGTAACAACAAAGAGGAGTACAAACACCTGATCCTCAGTACAAAGGGAGTAATCTCGAAAAATTGAGATCTTCACAATTTAGCGAGAAACCCCGATCAAAATAAGGTCGTAGATTGAACAACGCTTTTTATGTTTATCATTATAATTGTCGTCATAATCAATTCTTCAGATATCATTGTTATTTTATAAATCAATTGTGCCCTCTCAATTTGTGGGGCAGTTGTAATCTGCGAGTTACAAGGGCAGCCTGAATATAGGCAACGAAAATATCTCCTGTGAGATGCTCACGAAATGCAGCATCTGCCAGGAGAAATCTCATAGCGCAGACTCTAAAACTTCCACTCGGGAGAAGATGCGTAAGCGAGAGAGAGGTAAATGGGAGCAGCTTCTATAAAAAAAAGCTCCCCGGCAGGGAAACGACGCTTTGAAATCTTGAGCCTAAATAGCCTAGATCTCGAAGTGAAAACCTTGTAGGAAGGTCAGAGGATTGTATCCTCTAATACCTTGCTACATATTTTGCCCACTTCCAGAAGTGAAAGGATCCCTACGAGAGTCGAAAGCGATCAGATTGCTGAGACTGTCTAAAAAGGACATTCACTTCTGGCAGAATAAAAGAGATTGCGACTCGTTAGGTCTGAGCCTACAAATTTTCGGTGCATTTTCTTGTGCCACTCGTGATTTGCTTGAAATCATTTTGAGTGAGGACTCTGATTGTTATATAGTTAAAGGCTATTAGAAAAAGAGATTTTTCTGTGCAAAGAATTGTATTTTTAAATTCGTGAGCAAAGCCGAGGTTATACCAGAGCCCAAGGTCACAAGAATTAAATATAATTCTTAAAACCAGATATAAGTCGTATTTGAGTTGATTTATACTCAAGAGAGGGCTTATACCGCTCTAACTGGGTATAAAAATCATTAAATACGAATTTCAGACCTGAGGAAAATATCTTTTTCTTCTTAAAGAGATTCGAAAAGTCAAAAGAGAGTAAAATCAGTAAAATTTGTTTGAAGCCACTCGCTCTCTCTTCCGTTCTCTCTCGAGAACAAAGAGCGCTACCTGAGGCTCGAGCATTCCTCGATCCAGGCTATCAGCTTCGAACGAGCCCTTACAGCACTGTCATCAGTCTTAGGCGGCAGCACCTGATTGACAGGTTGTAAACTCAGTAGCCCAGTATAATCATAATTGAGATAATTACCTCATCACTCTTTGTGTATTTTGAATAGATACCATAAAATAAATTACTTTGTTTTGACCTATAAATTTCGGTTGATGGGGAAACCCATAGTGTGAAAACTCCTTACTCTACGAATCGTTTCTCGAGTGACACCTATTATGAGAAAATAGCAGGTAGTAAATTCACCTCAACACAAGAGAATACGACTGCTTAGTAAAGTAAGGAATATTCAAAATCCCACTTGACCATTATTTGCATTTCTAAGATATCATACGGACTCGAACTCCATAAGAGTTGTATTTTTAATAAGGATAACATTATCCTCATTCTAATCAAATAAATTTACACTGCCAGATGCGCAGATTAAATAGTGTGTAATTTTCATACAATCCTCGTGCTTTGCGTAAGCAGGATATTTTGTAGAGATTTTTCACGCATGATTATCAGAAATCAGTAAAGTATTCTAATTAAATGATAAAAAGAGTTTCTTTTAGCTAGAGAATTAGGGACTTTTATGTGCAAATCAGCGTAGAGCAGGCATTATAAATGAAAAAGGATACTTTATTTGAAACTGAACCTTATTCTTTCTCCACATGCCACGTATCCACACTCTTATCTTTCGTATTTTCTAAATTAATTCACTTATTTATTAATTAAGACTAATAATTAAAAACAACCGAAAAGCCGGCGTTTGCATTATATATATAATTAAAAACTAAAGGTTAACAACCACCGCAGGGTCCCACTGGCAGCAACTGTCATCTATAAAATGACATCGGCTCCCAGTAGGACCGCAGTATATCCCATTCATGGCCACGTCTCACAACCGTGAGATGGGTGGCCATACATGTATATATATATCCACACCAGTTTCGTGTCAAGTTAGATGCGAAGGAGCATTGTTATTAAATGATTAAATCAATTAACTAAGTTAGCTTAACCAAACGTAACCCAACTCCAAATTAAAAGTTTCTTCTGGCTGGCTGCATGAATAATAAAAAAAACTCAAGAATTATTACAACCCATAAGCATGTACATTAACAAATTTTGAAACTTGAGATGTTTCTTCCCATAAATCCAAAAAATATTTTCTTCTTGAAAAAATGAATTCAATCGTATGAAACAAATTGATCCTATAATATTTATTAATTTTATTTATCATGAGAATGAAAATTCACCTGTAACGCTGCCGTAAAAAAGCACTGTCTATCTATAAAGTCTCACTTTATCGACGGAAAACGCTTGTCAAAAAGCAACGTTTTCTTCCGCTAGCCAAGGCTCCACGCATCCTGGCATATAAAAAGCCCTTTTATGGGGCATCCATATATCACGTGACCCTAAAAAGGGGGGGATCAGCACAAATATCACTGATGATCTCTTGAGAATGGTGGGGGTCTTTAAAACGACTACTAGATAACTTTTAATTATACATTTACAGCTTTAGAAATCCTTTTTCATAACAGATGCATTATAACCGTGACATTCCACGCATCTAAAGCGGGACGAAAATGACTATCCTTTCGTTTCCCGTACAAATGAGTTTATCATCACGTTACGGATACGGACTAAACTATCGTATCATTTACCGAATTTTGCCTCAAAACTGATATTGCTGAGTTCTTTTTACCTCAAAAAAGAAGAATCAGATGGAAGAAGTTAAAAAATATCAATTTTAACGTTATTTTTTCGAACAAATTAAACTTAATGGTAAAATTCGCGAATTTTCAGTTCAAGAGCATACTTTCGTTTACATTTACAATGTTTATTAAATTATACTTTCAACATGATAATATTTTTACCTTTTTTAGATGGATAGGAAAGCGACAAGATTGATATTTTTCGATTAAATCTACCTGCAAGTAACCTTCACACTTTAATTTTATCAATGAATTTTTAATAATGATTTTTTACTGTATGCTTTCAAATATATTGATTCAAACCTTTTCTTTACGCATTACAACGGAGAAGGAGGATGCTGTTTTTCACCTCCTCACCCCTTTTCTACCCCAAGAGAATAATCAATTTTATTTAAAAATTGACAGTTAAAATTTTTTGTTGACCAATCAATCTTGATCAAATATTTTTTTGCTACTTGAACCCCAAAAAAACATGTTTTCGGAAAAATTATGACTGGAATAAATATTTTTCTATCTTTTCCCATCTGATTCTTTCCGGTAAGAAGGCTTGCATCGCTTGCATTAAGATTAGGGAATAGCTATCGGTGCGGCAGGCCGTGTAAATTACTTCCTACAGGATTGGAGGTAATTTTGTTTACTTCCCCCAACCACCGAACCCTTATCCAACTACCCCAATCTTTTTGCAAGATTGATCGCGGCCAGTCGGGCTAATATTCGCAATCTTAAGTTTGAGGTTGATGGACTCAAGTTCAAAACCTTAAAATTCAATCGCCGCACTTCACTAAATAAATATTAGAATGCAGTATTTTCCAGACACTAGGCGGTGCTCCTTTTTAAAGAATAATGCTTATACAGGCGGAAACACTGTTTAATTTAATGATTTTTACATTAAATTAAAATTTTCGAATGGTAAGCTAAACTAACCAGCACATTCAAAAATTTTATTTGACGAAAAAATTATTGACGTAAACAGTTTTTACTTCTGTATACACATTTTTATTTAGAAAAGGCCAAAGGGGCGTACGGCATATTATTTCAAAAATATTCCATTCATGTATTTATTCAATAACACTCCCTAGGGATCGCGGGACCTTGTAGTTGGCGGGAGGGCTTATGGGACTCATCGGACTATAGATCTGGATAGGTGAACCAGAAAGGCTGCATCGCAAGGTTTTTCTCTTCTGGGGAACTGACGGACTCTAGTCAGTGGGACTGAAACTAAGGAGCGGTCCTTCCAGGGGGTAATGGCAAAGCCTCCAGGAATATCGAGAGCGAGAGTTCTCACGCTCCCAAGCTACGATACAATCGCCGTGTCAAGGGCTGAATGGTACCAGGGTTAACAAATCCTTGAACATCCCGGCCTGCCCCCCTCAGCAGAGGAGGAAAGACTGAAGTCTCAAAGGAGGTGCCTTAACGGGGACTTTGAGACACCAGGTCGAATCCCATAGTATGAAGACTTGCCCCCTGCAAGCGGGGCTCTGCAGAGGGTGTTTCTAATTCCCCTAGCTTCTCATGGGACAATTGAGTGAAACACGAAAAACAAAACCAAAATAATGAGGGGCATGTTCCGGGACCCTCTTCTAACCCACCGCCAGTGGTGGAAGGCACCACAGCAAAGGTGGCTCGGCGGTTCTGGCCAGGCGCATGTCAGTAGTGCAGGCAGGAATTGTCCTAATCCAAGAACCCTGGTTATACAGGGAAAGGATAAGTGGCTTGTTAGGATGTGGCTCTAAATATAAGGGGCCAAGAGAAAAAGTGCCAAGGGCATGCATAGCCGTCAAGGGTATGGATGCGATCTTGGTGCCTTAACTCTGCTCTAGAGATCTCACCGTTACTAAGGTGAGACTCAGGAGCAGTAGCGGAGAAAGGCTAGAGATGCTTATTTCCTCGGCTTATTACCCTGGCGATGCCAAGGGATCCCCGCCACCCAGAGAGGTGGAGGCTCTAATTCGGCACTGTCAGCAGAAGAAAATTCCTCTGCTATCGGGCTGTGATGCAAACTCTCACCACATGGTGTGGGAAAGCACAAACATCAATATCAGAGGGAGAGATTTAATTGAATACATAGCAGGCACAGAGATGGAGATTTTGAATCGGGATGACACTCCTACATTCCAGACTAAAAACAGGAGTGAGGTTCTCCATTTGACTCTATGCTCGGGTATACTAAGGAGCAGGGTAGTGGGCTGGATAGTCTCCGATGAGGAGTCTCTCTCGGACCACAAATATATCGTGTTTCGATTAACCCTATGAAAACCAGTGGTTTCCAAGATTAGAAACCCCAGAAATACACTTTGGGACTAATATAAAGAGGAACTCAAAGGTAGGCTTGCGGAATTTCGCACAAGCTATGGTACCATTGAAGAGTTAGAGCACGCTGCGGATTTTTTGCGAAGGGCTCTAAATACATCATATGAGAACAATTGCCCTACAAGCTCAATTAAGTCGGGGAAGGGAGCAGAATGGTCGGATACCCACCTGGAGAAACTCCGTAAAAAGATAAGAATGTTGTGCACTAGGGCGAATAGAACTAAATTGCCTTCAGACTGGAAAATCTATAAGAAGGCCCAGTGTGAATACAATAAAAATATAATAAAGTATAAGCAGGAAGATTAGAGAAGCTTCTGCGAGTAATCAAAAAACGTTCTGGAAACAGCGAGGCTCCTCAAGATTCTGGCGAAAAATCCGGAAGCTCGCCTCGGGCTCATAATGCTCGATAATGGTGAGTTTGCCGAAGACGAAAAAGCAACGCTGAATCACCTCATGGAAGTTCACTTTCCGGGTTTTCCACAAATCCGAACCGACCAAGAGGGGGAAGGCTGGGGCCAAGAGGTGGATAGGTCCGACTGGAATTTCGCCGCTAAGGTCGCTGATTATAAAAAGGTAGAATGAACCGTAGGGTCTTTCTGTCCTTTGAAATCACCAGGGGTGGATGACATTTATCCAGCACTTTCACAAAAAGGCCTGGATTTTGTCGTACCTCCTCTGACGAAATTATTTAGGGCAAGTATAGCCCTTGAACACGTGCCATCGGCATGGAAGGATGACAGAGTGGCCTTCATACAAGAACCTGAGAGGGAGAGTTACACTATTGCAAAATATTTCCGACCAATCAGCCTGACGTCTTTTATCCTGATGACGTTATGGAAACTGGTCGAGAGATACATTAGGCATGAGGTGCTCTTGGCCTCCCTCTGCATAGAGGGCAGCATGTTTTTCAGGCAGGCTGCTCGGTAGAAACTGCACTTCATGCTGCTGTGGCAAAATTGAAGCAGCAGTTGGAACAAAAGGGGTATGCTGTGGGAACTTTCTTGGATATAGAGGGTAGTTTCAGCAATATTCCTCCAGAAGTCATCTGTCGAGAGGGTCTGAGATGTGGCGTGCCGGACCAGCTTGTATGCTGGATAAGAAGCATGCCACGCCGGAGAAGACTGGAAACCAGATGGGGTGAGGGCCTAGTAAGGGGAATAGCTCCATGGGGATGCCCACAGGGGGTGTCCTGTCGCCCGTCCTGTGGTGCATTGTGGTGGACGGCCTCATTCGAAGGATAAATAAAGAGGGTTATTATACTCAGGAATATGCGGATGACTTTGTAATCCTGGTCATGGGGGCTCATCTGGAAACGCTGATGGGTCTTATGAGGTCGGCGCTGCGCTGAGCTCAGGACCCTCGGCAAATCCGGAAAAGACCAATCTCGTCATTTTCACGAAAAATAATAAAGTACCAAAAGTTGAGGCTCCTGTATTTTGCGGTGGGGAGCTGACGTTTTCAGATTCAGTTAGATATCTGGGAGTAATCCTAGATAAAAGGCTAGGGCCTAAAATGCTTGCATGGCTCTACTCTGCTGTCCTGAAACCCAGGCTCCCAAATGCGACCGTGGTTTGGTGGCCACGGGCGGAACTTAAAACAATGCAGGACAGGCTGCGAAGATTACAAACTTTAGCATTTAGGGGTTTGACTGGAGCAATGAGTACTACACCCACAGCGGCGATAGGATTCATGCATTTTTCATGTTGCGATAACCGCTAGAGCGGCACACGCGATGGGCCGCCTGGCAAGAGAAAATAGATGGACTCGGAGAACTAGACATACTAGGCTCCCGAGTGATACCAGCGCACTGCCGATACTACAGATGAGGCCAGATAAAATAACAAAACGCTTCAACTTTGTCGAAGCTTTCCGCGTCTGCATCCCAAGTAGGGATCTGTGGAAAGCAAATAGCAATCCGCTCCTCCAAGAGGAAATCTGATGTACAGATGGCTCCAAGGGCGAGGGAGGATCAGGAGTAGGAATTTATGACAGTAAGAGAGGGAAAGGGATAGGGATCCCACTTGGTCGACATGCTACTGTCTTTCAGGCGGAGGCCCTGGCCATCCTTCGCTGTGCTGAAACACTAATAGAAGAAATCGCTGCTGGCAGTCAGATTACGATCTGTTCAGAGAACCAAGCGGCACTAACTGCAATAGGAAAAGCAGACATAACATCGGAATCGGTTTGGGAATGCAAGAAGGCATTAAACCAAGTTGCAGAAAGAAACAATGTGGCCCTCATATGGGTCCCTGATCACACAGGGATCAAGGGCAACGAAAAGGCGGACCAGTTGGCAAAACGCGGCGTAGCCAGTGAATACGTGGGTCCAGAAGCGGTACTGGGAATAGCGTCTTTCTGTGTCAGTGTGGCCATCAAAAGCTGGATCCGAACAGAACACCGGGAATACTGGGAACAAATCCAGGGTTGCCGACAGGCAAAATTCATCCTGGGATATACGTACAGAATATACAGAGGCAGGGAAATCATGGGTTTACCTGAAAAAGACACAAGGACAGTGGTTCAGATGCTCACTGGGCACACCATTGGAACTATCATATGCACAAAATGGGGCATAACCCCACGAGAGAGTGCAGGAGATGCGGCAGGAATGACGAAACATCCCTGCATGTACTATGCAGTGCCCGGCATTGACTAGGCTCAGGCAAAACACCCACGGGGCCCATTTTATAGGACCAGAAGAAATTACGACGCGATGAGTAGTCGACATACTAGGCCTCGTCAAGAGGTCTGGGGTCCACTGGTGAGAGTGGATAGGTAAGGGTGTGGCACAATAGGCTTTATAGCTTGAGCGCCAGGGGAGCTCACCATGGGTTCCCCATCCGTTTTAAAACTGAAGTAAACTATTTATTTAATAAAATTAGGTAATTTAAATTGAAAGTAACAGCTCGAGTCCAACAGAATAAATAAATATTGGAAAAGTCATACCCACCTAATTTTGACGTTATAATAATCATTGAATTCTTATAGATTCCATTTTCAGGAATCGCAGTGGTTCAGCAGTTTAATTTTTGGGAAAATAGGGGAATTTATATTCCCAAAGAGGGGATTTTCACATTCTCATCAGAGAAGGTATTATATTTGTGTAAAATTTGACCCCCTTCCCCGTTTTTGTCAAATGTACACGTTTTGAGACCCTCTGAACCCGAAAAGCAGGTTTTTACGAATGGGTCTGTCTGTATGTCTGACTGTGAGCACGATAACTTTTGAAAAAAATGAATTCAATGGTTTGGCCTTTGGAACACTCTTTCAGTGTCAAAAACTGAAAGGAAAATTCGTTAGCTAGCTAATTTGAATGAAAATTAAAAGTTAGAATATCTTCAAAAGTTTTGAGACTACTTTTTTTCAAGATTTAGAAATTATATGTACGGCTGTTCATAATACTCCAAAAGGTGAACAATTTATCCCATTGATTTCTTTGTATTAAAAAAAAATTACTAAAATTATAGCATTTACAGAATTAAAAAAAAACGAAAATGAAAATTTGAAGCCAAACAATGCACGATATGATAAGAAGCCAAAAGGAGAAAAACGTTGATTTTTGAACACCCTACAAGATTATAATAACGACTTTTCGAATTTTCTTGAAAAATCAAAAATTCAAATTTTGATCGCACAAAAAGAATAATGAAAAATAAAAAATTCCATTTTGCGGTCAAACTGTGCAAGATCCAAAAAAAAGATGAATCGACCAAAATTGTGAATTGAAAAAAGATCCACAAATTTGATATGAATTACTTTTTGATAGGACATAGTTTTAGTTTTATTTGTAAAAAACAACATTGAAAATAAAAGAAATTGAATTTTTCGCCAAACGACACAAGCTACGAAGAAAATAAAGGGACGAAAATTGCTCACTCAAAAAAGGGCTACAAATTTGTCATAAATCATTTTCTGATAGAAAGCGTAGTTTTTGTTTGGATCGTGAAAAATAACATAAAAATTAAATACAGTCCAAGCTCCGAGCAGTGCTGCCCCGAGCAATGCCACTTCTCCGATTTCTCTCTTGAGCGCTACCCCCACCACTTTAGCGTCGGTCGCGATCGATGCATTTCATAGCTAACGCTCCGAGGAGTGCCGGAAACGAAACGGCCGAATCTGAAGGTTTTTCTCGGGCCAAACCTTGAAGTTGTTCAGTCAAACAAATTGTTCATTTTATTATACCTATAAGAAATTAAATATCAGGAAAACTGTTCGTTATTCAAAATTATTTTCAGTCCACTTAAAAAAATTTGCTATTATATAAAATCAAATTTATGTACTATGGGGCTAAATAATCATTGTTTATTTTATGTTTCGTCAAATATTTAAAGGCTTTGGATAAAGATGTTCTGAATGAATTTTAAACAAAAAAGGTGAACGTTAAAACCTGAAGAAAACCACGACAAATTATAAAATCGCGTTCAAAAGATATTAGATTCTGATTTCAGTTCATTTAATATGCTTTTCTATGAGAAAACTGCTCGCAGTATTATTGCGCAGCACAAAACGTGGGAAAGAGTGAAAGAATGAATTTCCATTTTTCAAATGAACGAATATCTATTCTCACTGCTGTAAAAAAGCTTTTAATTGTTTTTTTTGTTTACGTTTTACATGTATTGTTATAATTAATAAGATTATACGAGTGAGATCAAATTGAGGTTATAATTGACAATTTGATATTTGAGCTTCTCTTTGTTTAAAAAAAAAAGCAATACGACACAGTAATTAATTATTATTAATGTACTGCACGAGATTTCACAGGTTACGATGCAGAGATGTTCGAGATAGATTTTTAACCTAACCGACGCGCGGCATTTCTCGGAGTTTGTCAGCTGAATTCTTCTCCACGCATTCAAGCGTGACCGCGCTTAGAGTGGGGGTTAATGGCTTCTTGGAATTATACTCCCTTACAGCCCCGAAAACGACATTGCTCGGATTTACGACTGTAAATAAATTTTGAGAAAACGACGCAAGTTACGACAAAAAATTAGAAGACAAAAGTTGCGCAACCGAAAAAGATCTATAAAGTTGTCGTTTATCAATTTTTGATGAAACGTGTAGTTTTTGTTTTAATCGTAAAAAATAAAATAAAAAAATTGAATTTTTGGACAAACGACACGAGCTACGAAAAAAAGGAATGGACCAAAATTGTTCAATTTAGAATTTGTCAACGTTGCAGACTTACAACTGAAACCTCTTCTATTTTTAAGATGCATAAATGAAAGTTATTGAATTTGGATAATTTTGAAAATGATAAGGCAAGGTTTCAATTCTTAATTTTGTAAATTGAACCAATTTCGAATATACAAGACAAGCGACACAAGCTAAGAAAAAAAATGTGAGGACAAAAGCTGTTTACCAAAAAAGAACTACAAATTTATTATTTATTATTTTTTATAGAATGCCTAGTTTCTATTTTAATCTGAAAAATTACATTAAAAATAAAAAAATGTAATTTTTTGAAAAACAACACAAGTTATGGACAAAATTAATGAACAAAAGTTGGTCACCCAAAAAGGATCTACAAATTTCTTATGAATCATTTCTTGTTAGGATGCGTATCTTTTGTTTAAATCGAAAAAAAATAATCTTGAAGATAATCAAATTAAGTTTTTGGAAAAACGACACAAAGTGTAATAACATGTTAATAAACAAAATTGTTTTTTTTTTCATAGGATGCGCACTTTATTTACTTATAAACGCAAGATAATGAAAACACATCGGTTTAAATATCAATGCATATTATTATATTATTATACCTTTAAGCCATTGCCCTTTCGGGGTAGACTTGACTCACTCGGTGAGGAAGGGAGAAATGTGGGAAGGGGGTGTATATTTTTAGATTGATCTGGGAGTTGTGATAATATTAATTTATTAAAATGATACATTTTTCAGGGTAGCTGCGAATAAAAATTAGTGCAAAATAAGGAGCAAATATTAAAATAATCATGAAATATAAAATTTGTACATTATTTTGCAATATCTGCTTAAGCAGTCCCAGACCGAGGTACATAAATAAATACCATATACATTTGATACGCACTTTGGACAAAATCAAGTGCGAAAAACGACATACTTGATGAGAATGTGTTCGGTAAAGCCGAAGAAGCTTTAACAAAAGAGAATTCACAATCACCAAGTTACAGTTGTCGATGGTTGAATTTTAATTTTAAAAGGTCTGGGCACAAATGTGGAGAAAGTATAAAGACCGAGCTCGCAGAGTAAGGTGAATACATTATCAAGCGCGAAGCGCGAGATTAATACATAATCGAGCGCGAAACGCGAGATGCAACAGACTCGCGCCCTACGTGCGCTCAAACTTGTGAACGAAGCAAGCTGTTGTCTTTTTAAATTTCAAGATTGAAAGGAAGAATGTATCGCTGGATTTTTGATATGAAATATTTTTCAAAATTTTAAAAAGTATTAAGGAAAAGTTGAAAAAAAAAATATTTTTTCGAGACATTTTTTCTGAATACAAGTAAATAAAGTTGAACGTAAAAAAGTTATAACCAATTCCAATTAAAAATGGGATTTTTAATTGTTTGCAAAAACGGGAACTTGCTCCCGAGATATGACGATGCTGAATGAGAATAAAATAGGTTTGATACAAAAAATTATTTTTTCGAGAATGTCAAAATAATTGAAGATCGCGATATCACAGTATAAAAGACCTTTTTGCTAAAAAAAAGGGGGAAAATAAGAATATATCTTTTTTTCAGTAAATGATATTTTCGAGAAATATCAATGCTAAAAGGTTGGAAAAATTATTACTACGTTAAAATTTTATCTAAAATTTTATTTAAATTCTTTTAAATTTTGTATGAAACAACTATATTTTGAAACAAAAATTCAGTTACTACAATGTGTACAATAAACCCATTTTCGATAAAAATGTTGGTTATCTAGTTCTTCATTTGTAATTTTAGGTTTAAACACATTTTTACATTCTCATCCTATAATGAGAAGGTATTAGATTTGTGTAAAATGTGCCCCCCCCCCATCGATTTTGTAAAATGTACACGTTTTGAGGCACTCTGAACCCAACATATTTTTTACAAAATGTCTGTCTGTCTGTTAGTATGTAGATTTTTAGTTTGTAAGCACCACAACTTTCAAAAGAATCAAAGTATTGGATTAGGCTTTGGTATACTCTTTGAGTGTCCTAAAATGAAGGTCAAGTTCGTTAGCCAGCCATTTTTTTATAAAAATTCAAAAAGTGAGCACATTTTGAAAATTTTTGAAAACACTTTCTTTTATATTTAAAAAGTCTGTGGACGGATAATAATAGTACTCGAAAAGGCGAAAAAAATATTAGAATGACTTTTCTTGATAGAAGGAAAATTACCTGAGTTATAGCATTTACAAAATTCCAAAAAAACAAACGAAAATGAACATTTTAAGCCAAAGAACGCACTATATGAAAAAAAGTCAAGAGAAGAAAAATGTTTCTTTTTCAACATCCTACAATATTGTTATAAAACTTTTTTTTGACTTTTTTGAGAAATCGAAAATTCAAATTTTTATCGCACAAAAAATTAATGAAAAACCAAAAATTTCATCTTGCGGTCAAACTATACAAGATATGAAAAAAAATGAATGATCAAAAATTGTGCGCTCAAAAAAGATCTACAAATTTCTTATTAATCACTTTTTGATGGGAAGAGTAGTTTTTGTTTCATTTGTAAAAAACTGATTTAAGAATAAAATACATTAATCAAATTTTGGGACAAACGACACAAACCACGAAAAACATTAATAGACCAAAGTTGTTCACTCAGAAAAGAGCTACACATTCTTCATTAATCATTTGTTGATAGGATGCGTAATTTTTGTTTCAATCGTGAAAAATAACATTAACAATAAAAAAAAATTGGAAAAACGGCGCAAGCTACGAAAAAAGATGAATAGATAAAAGCTGTTCACCCAAAAAGATCAACAAATTCGTTATCAACATTTGTTATAAAAATACATTTCAAATACAAAAATTAACTTTCTAGAAAAACGATACGCGCTACAATAACATTTTACCTAACAAAATTTTTCGCATAAAATTCATGAGGAAATTGTTTTTACATTCTCATCCTATAATGAGACCGTATTAGATTTGTGTAAAATTTGACCCCCCCCCCAGTTTTGGTCAAATGTCAACGTTTTGAGACATCCTGAATCCTAAAAACAGGTTTGCTACGAATGTGTCTGCCTGTATGTGTGTATGTCTGTATGTCTGTCTGTATGTCTGTCTGTCTGTATGTATGCATGGATGTATGTATGGCTGTATGTATGCCTGTCTGTGAGCACAAGAACCTTTGAAAAAAATTAATCGGTTAGGTTGGCCTTTGGTACACTCTTTTAATGTCTCAAATTGAAAGTCAAGTTCGTTAGCCAGCCATTTTGGATAAAAATTCAAAAATTGAGCACATTATGAAAAATTTTTAGATCACTTTCTTTAAAGATCTAAAAATTCTATGTACGGTTATTAGTAGTACTCCAAAAGACAAACAATTTATCGCAATGAATTTTTCCGAAAAAAAAATTACCGGAGTTATAGCATTTTCAAAATTCCTAAAAAAAAAAAATGAATGAATATTTTAAGTCAAAAAACGCACGATATAAAAAAACAGTCAAGAGGAGGTAAAAGTAAAGAGGTAGGTAAAACTATGAATGGATAACAATTATGCATTCAAATAAAATCTACGTTAGCAATCACTTTTTGATAGCATGCGTAATGTTTGTTTTAATCTAAGAAAATAAAATTTAAAAAAATGAAAGAATTGCATTTTTGGACAAACGATACAAGCTATGAAAAAAAACAAATAAACAAAAATTGCTCACACAAAAAGGAACTATAAAAATTTGTCATAAATAATTTTGGTAAAGAAGCTTAGTTTTTGTTTTAATCGTTAAAAATATCATTTTAAATACAAAATTTAATTTTTGGAAAAACACACACAAGAGTCGAAAAAAAATAATAGACACAAGTTGTTCAACCAAAAATGATCTACAAATTTGTTAAACAATTTTTTAATACAATTTTTCTTAGAACAACTTTACGCTAGGATGCGTATTTTTGGTTCAAATCGCAAAAAAATAACATAGAAAATAAACGAATTAAATATATGGAGAAACGACACAAGTTGCAATAAAATGTTTAATAACAAAATTGTTTTTTTTATAGGATGCGCACTTTTTTAAATTATAAAAGCAATACAATGCAAATACGTTTGTTTCAATACCAATGCATATTATGAATTTTAATAATATAAATTTATTGAAATCATACATTTTTCAGGGTAGTTTAGGATAAAATTTAATGCAAAATAAGAAACGAATATTAAAGTTATCATGATAAATAAAATGTGTACTTTATTTTGTAATATCTGAATTAGCAGTCCCAGGCTGATGTACAGAAATAAATATAATATACATTTGATATAATAGTGTTGAACCTAATGTAGAAAATTTCGCATTTTGGGCAAAATCGAGTGCGAAGCACGAGGCACGTGATGAGAATATGTCCGTTAAAGCCGAAGGAGCATTAACGAAAGAGAATTCACAATCACAAAATTACAGTTATAGATGTTTTAACCTTTAACTTTAAAAGGTCTGTGCACAAAAATGGGGAAGTACAGAGACCAAGCGCGCACCGCGAGGTAAATACCCTACCGAGCGCGAAGCGCGAGAACCAACAGTCGTGCCCTTATTAAAGAGCTTCAAATTTGTACGTTTGTTTTTACTCCAGCCTTTGGAATCTATAAACTTTTAAATTAAAGGCTTTTGAATTTTTAATTAATATTAATAATTAATAACTTTTATTTTAAATTAAATTAAAATTCGGTAGTTTTCAGCATTTGGATCATCGAGAAAGTCATCTCTAAAAAATTAGGAACATTATTATTATATCGATATTATACATTTATATTTATGAAAAAACGTTCAATGTAAGGTTTCGAAATTTAAATATCTAGGGCTAACCAGACAAAGACATATTATTTAACGTGTCCTTGAAGATCATGCAAATTCACTTGAATTTAACATATTTAAAATATAAGGACTTCTAATTCATTGAGAAGGTTTTAAATATTTGTTAAACTGCGAGTTTAAAGAAGTATTTGATAAAGGTCTTTAAATTTGAATGGTTTCAAAATGAATTTCCTCTCTATTTTCTATTCTTGTAAGATGTGTGAGATAAATTGGGGGGAAAGAGGCAAAGGGGACTGATAATGATCCCTGTACTTTTGTCCACGCGTACTGAAAAATATAGACTATTCAGACGTTTTAGACCGATCATAAGGACCCTTTTCATGTGAACCCCCACAAATATTCATAATCTCAGGGATCACAGCGCAAAAGGAGCTCAAAAAAGGGGAAGTAGGGTAATTTTCTCATGAAAAAGAGGAAAATAGGGGAAAGATGAAACATTTATTTTTACATATCAAAAAGGACAAACAACCTTTTTATAAGAAATGTTATATTTTAAAATAATTTTAAATGATTTTTTAATCATTTCTGCAATTCAAGATTTATTTTTAAAAATTGGAAATACTTAGATCGTTGAAAATCCATTCATGGTGATATAAAAAAGTCAGAAAAAAAATAAAATTAGTTAAATACAAAATTTTAATATATTTAACATCATTCTCATAAATATTTCTTTCCAAAATTTGTCATTTCTTCCTCACTATAATTGACATTTTCAATGTAAATTTAAAACTACACTCTTCAGTAGAGCGAAGTGAAAATGCTAAAATTAATCGAATCGTTTGAGCTGAAGGGATAAGAAATTGTAGGTCGACATCCAAAACAAGTAGAGGAAAAAAAATTGAAATCGGTTGATATCTTCCGTTCCCATTTTTAAATTTACAATTTCAAAGTTTAAAAATTTAAAAATAAATTTTGCCTCATTGAGAATTTTTTGAAAATGTACAAAATTATGTCTTATGGATTGATTCGAACCTGAAATTTCTTCAGCTTGAACCAAAGAAACATGTAATTATTTTTCATTCAAGGGAAACATTTTTTTCTTAGTGTTTATAACGTTCCAAAATCGCAAAGAAAAAATGAAATCTCAAAAATCCTATATCACGATAAAAGTTTTTTCCGAAAAAGCAAAATGTTAAAATGTTTCTTTGGTTCAAGCTGAATAAATTTCATGTTCAACATATTCAACTTTTTTTTAAATGTGTGCATATGACTCAATAAAAAAAACTCTTTTTGCACATTTAAAAAAAATTGTTATTGAGCATAAAAATTTATGTTTAAATTTCGTAATTCTTTATTATTGTTTACTGGTAAAAGCTGTAAATACAACAAATTCGTCATCATTTTTGAGAGAAAAGGAAAAAAAGGGCAAGTTTTTTGAGAATAGGTGAAAAAGGGGAACTTCAAGAAAAAAGGGGAAACTAAGAAAGAAAAGGGGAAGACTGTGCACCCTGTACTCCTACTAAACTCTTACTTGAACAGTCTGATCTTAGAGCAATTCCATGTCAAATAATCTGAAGAATTTCAGCTATTGTTAGTAATTTTTTGGAAAATTCTAGAAATTGTTCTCTTACGTGTTGAAAGAAAAACCATAAAATAATTTTTGAAAAAATCAACAAACTTAGGAGATATTAAACCTTGAAAATTTTGGTCCTTTTCTTCTTAAAATTTCACAACTTTGGTGATTTTAGTGATATTAGGGCCTATTTTTTGTGAATTATTCTTAATAGAAATAATTTCAAAAACTTCTTAAATTTTTTAAATACTCATTTTAAAACTGAATTTTTGCAAAAAACCACACTTTTCATTTTCTTAATTTTTTATATAGATAGCTTAGAATGTTCTCTACAAGCCCTATAAATATCGAAGTGGTCTCTCCCTTAGTTTTCGAGAAATTACTGAAAACGTACGCCAAAACGATGCACACGAAGTAAAGGAGCATGAAAAAAATAGAAGAACAATAGAAGAATATTAAAATCGTATGCACGAACTTCAGATTTCAGACTCTCGGACTCTAGGCACACTATACCACGGCGTACGTTCCTAATTATTTCTCAAAAACTAAGGGAGATCTCATTTTGATATTTACAGGGCTTGTAGAGGACATTGTAAGCTATCTATGTCAAAAATTAAAGAAAATAAAAAGCGAATTTCATCAGAAGTTCAGTTTCGAAATTAGTTTTTGAAAAATCCGAGAAGTTTTTGAAATTTTGTTGTTCGAAAAATAATTTTAAAACTGCGTCCTTTTACGAATAATTTACAAAAAATATATCTTAATATCACTGAAATCATCAAAGTTATGAAATTCGAAGAATTATTATTATTAGTTGGGTTGAGACCTAACAGCTCCTGACGTTTGGGTAATCCCGTTGCGTCCCCTTGTGAGCCTAAGCGTGACCAGGACCGCAGCCACGCTGTTGGCTGATATCTCTGACTCACTGATGCAGTAACTGCCAGTGCGTGTTAGATGTTTCCCCGTAATCACAGGGCAGTGACAAAGGATGTGAGTAGCTGTCTCATCATTCATTCCGCACAGACGACAGAGGGGACTTTCCGCAAGCCCTATCTTTTGTCTGTGATATCCGAGGTTCCCATGTCCTATAAAAATTTCTGTTAGGACTTTGATCTCTTTTCTCCCGAGCTTGATTATTTCCCTTGCTCGGTTAAAGTTACGCTTCGAGCCCAAGAGTATTTTGGCCTGTCTGCAACCAGAGACCAAATCCCACTCATTCTGATGTTCCCCAGTCAGCCTACTGTTAATTTCTTCAGTGATTGACATACTGGAAATACCTACAACTGGCTCGGGTCCATTAAAATTTCTTCTTGCTGCTAGTTTGGCTAGCCTATCGGATATCTCATTGCCCTTGATACCGCAGTGTCCAGGGATCCATAGTAGAGTAACTCAGTTTTCCGTCGCTAGCATATTTAGTGCCTCAAAGCACTCCCATGCTAATAGCGACGTGGTCGTTGTTCCATTCAAGGCCAGTATAGCAGCCCTGATGTCTGAGCAGTTGCGGATGTTTCTTTTGTTGTCATACTCCTTTGCCTTGTAGGCGCACTGGAATATGGCCATAATCTCATATTGTAGAACTTTGGCGTAGGACCCCAACTCGATTGTGAAGCTCATTCCATTCGTTATACGATATACACCGGCTACTGCATTCTTCTCGTTATTGGAGCCATCTGTAAACCAGTTGTCTTCATCACTGGGCAATTGTGCGACGCCGTTAACCCATTCCTCCTTCGTGGATAGGCTAACCCGATACTTCTTGTCGAACAGATAGTGAGTGGCCATTTTTTCAATGGGCATGTTCAGGGTCGGCCTTCTCGCGATGTCGACTGGGATCTTCACTGCTGTCGAGATCCTTCCTGTCATTTACCAAATTTAATCTCCAGGCCTCCTTGGCAGCCACGGCCTTGATGGTGAGATGGAGGGACTCCAACCCTATTAGTGCCCCCAGTGCCATCGTGGGTGACGACTTCGAGGCACCAGTGATGCCTCTTAAAATCAGTCCCCTGATCCTTTCCATTCGAGACTTCACAGTGGACAGCTCGACCCTGCTCCACCAGACCACCGCCGCATAGGTTAGCCTTAGTCGCAAGATCGCTGTGTAGATCCACATGAGTGTCTCCAGCTTCAAGCCCCAGCTTTTCCCTATGGCTCTCCTACAGAGCCATAGAGTAGCTACTAGCTTCTTACACTTGTTTTCCAGGTGCTCGTTCCATAACAGCTTCTTATCCAGAATTACTCCTAGGTCTGTAGCTCGTTTTTTGAGTTCCAGTTGTTGTCCTCCAAGTTTCAGTGTACTCATGTAGATGAAGCACTTTATCCACTACTAGGCACTATAGCAAGGACGATAAAACTCCTCCCTGCGGACATCCCGAGTCAACGGTTCCGCACAAAGTGGGATCACCCTTAGTCGTAGTTATATTCCTGTTGGCCAACATGAGGAACGTCCATTCCACGACTACAGTAGACACACCATGTTTGATCATGGCCGCCCTGATCACCTCTCTAGAGGTGTTGTTGAAGGCTCCTTCGATGTCCATAAAGGTTCCAATCGCGAATCCTTTCTCCTTCAGTTGTCCTTCAATTAGGTTTACCGTTCCGCTTAGAGCCGTCTCCGTCGGGTGACCAGCCCTATCGGCGTGTTGCTCTTTGTGAAGTGGCCTCGTTGACAAGACCTTATCGCAAATATATCTGTCCAGAAGTCTTTCCACTATTTTTAATGGGAAAGATGTTAGGCTAATGGGACGGAAATCCTTGGGTAAGGTATAAGCGCTCCTACCTGCTTTCGGAATAAATACTACTCTCGTACCCCTTCATGCTGCCGGGATATGTCCTAGCGTCAGACTAGCCCTAGCAAGACTCACTAGCAGCCCTATGATGGCCTCTTCAGCCATCTGTAAGAGGACTGGGTATATGCCATCTGGGCCAGGAGATTTTTAAGGGGTGAAGGACTTCAGGGTCCACCTGAGCCTGGCAGGGGTGACAATCTCGTTGGCAAGCCGCCGTTTAGGGCCCAGTTAGGCCGCAGGCGACTTTGGTTGCCTCTGAGGTGCCGGCCATACTTCTCCAAACCTTGAAAAGCCCGGGAAATGTGCCTTAATTAGGTGAGCCAAGGTGTCCCCGTCCGACTCTGAGTAACCCCCGCTGGGCAATTTCAGAGTGCCGCGAGTAGCGTCCGGGTTTGGAGAAGGCAGCCTGTCCAGTCTAGCCGCCTCAGCTCCCTTCTCTTCGAGTTTCCCATTCCACCAGTGTGTCTCCCCAGCCTTCGGACTCTTGTAGGTCGAGAATTACTTTCATAAGTAGCTTTGATGGCTTCCGTTAAAGTGTTGGCTGCCATCTCCACGGTATCCACGTCTCGAATTGACCTGGGAAGGTCAATTCCGTTCTTTTTGGATTTCTGACCCATTTGGGGCCAGCGGGTACAATGGATTCCAACACGAACTCTATCTGTGAGTGATCTGAGAGA
>JAABKJ010004191.1:0-24724 GCA_011634705.1 Andricus grossulariae
AATCGCTGTTTTCGTCGATTTTACGTCTATTTTTGCGTTTTTTGGAAAAATACGAGCTAACTTGGGTATTTGGACCCGGATTCGGATTCAGCGATCCCAAACACATATAGATATGCTAGTGTAGTCCGCCGGGCAGACCACTTTTTTTTGTGTGCCAGTGTAATCTTTCCCACATTGTATATGTTTCACAAATTGGATTTTGGTTTTTATTGTGAAAACGTATTTTGTTTCACATTTAGTTCCCAATATTTTATATTTTGAATAGATTTATACAATAACATACACAGTTTCTACCACTGAAAATCTAGTTCTTTTTAATAAAATTAATGTAGATACCACATTGAATTCAATATGTAACGCCTCAAACTCCTGAAATTTCAAATCGCAATATATTACATTTTCAACAAAATAGTTGAATTTTCAACCAAAAAAGATTCAACTTTGGCGCAAAAGAGACGAATTTTCAACAAGATGGTTAAACTTTCAACCAAGTCGTTGAATTATTAACTAAATCATTGAATTTTTAACCAAATGGGTAAATTTTCAACCTACAATTATGCATTTTGAAACAAATTGTCTCATTTTAAACATCAAAGATGAAAAGTCAACCAAAAGCAGTTGCATTTTCATCAAAGTAGTTGAATTTTCAAGTCAATAAGGCCAATTTTTTAGCAGACAGTTGAATTGTCAAAAAAGTCCATTTTCAACTAAGGAAGATAAATTTTTAACCACGAACGATGACTTTTCTATCATAAAAAATTAATGTTCAATCCAAAAGGATGAAATTTCCAGCAAAAGACTTAAATATTTGACCAAAAAAGATGTGTTGATCCAGCAAGTTGAACTTTTGATAAAATAATGGTATTTGCAACAAAGTAGTCAAATTGTCAACCAAAAATATGAATTTTAAATTAACAGATGAATTTTCAACCAAAAAGGTAAATTTTATGGTTCAATAGGAATTTTCAACAAGAAACATACATTTTTAACCAAATAGTTGAATTTCAACATAAAGAAGATGAGTTCTCAACCAAAAATGGATTCATTAAATTTTCAGTTGAAAAAATTAATTTTCAAAAACAAAAACAAAAAATTTCACCAGTTGAATTTCACCAAAACAGATAAAGTTTTAACAAAATAGTTGAATTCTAAAAAAAAATCATTTTTAAAAACAAGGTTAGTTTTCTGACCCCTAATAAAAAGAATTTTCAATTGAATACATGAATTTTATACTAACAAGTTAAATTTTCAATTTATAAACGATACATATTCAAGTAGTTGAAATGTTTAACGAAGAGGTGAATTAAAAAGAAATTAATTTTCAACAAAGTTGATCAACTTTCAACCAATTAGGTGAATTTTCAAAGAAAACAGATTATTTTTTAACGAATAAGTTAAATTTTCAACAAAATAGTTGAATTTTAGTTTGAAAAAGTTGAGTTTCCAACTAGAAATAAATTCGTTACATTTTTAGTTTAAAAAATTAACTTTCAACAAAAAACAAACGATATTTTCAACCATTCGAATTCAAAGAAAAAAGATGAAATTTTACCAAAAATTAATTTTCAATAAAATAGTTCACCATTCAATCAATTAGATGAATTTTCAACTAAAAGGGATGCATTTTCAACCAAATAGTTCAATTTTTAAGAAAAAGTTTAATTTTTGACCAAACTGCGAAATTTTCAACCCACAAATATTAATTTTCTACTTAAAGGTTGAATCCTCAAGCAAAAAGATGAATCTTCAATAAGCAAAATTTATTTTCTACTCAAAAAAAGAAAAATTTTCAACAATATAAATGCATTTTCGACCAAATAGATGAGTTATCAATTTTCAAAGGATGAAGTTTCAAACAGAAATAGAATAGTTTAATTTTCAGATAAAAAATTATTTTTCAACCAAAAAGAAAAGAATGTTCATCAAAAGAGTTAAATTTTCAACCAAAGAGGTGAATGAACCAACATTAATTTTTAATAAAGTAGTTTAACTTTCAATCCGGTGATTGATTTTTCAACTGAACAAGATACATTTTTTGTCAAATAGTTCAATTTTTTACCAAACCAGTTGAAATTTTAACAAAAAATATGAATTTTCAACAAAGAAGTTAACTTTTACTCAACAGTTGAATGGTTTACGACATTGTTGAATTTTCAACCCAAGAAGACGAATTTTTTACATAGCAGTTTAATTTTCAATCCGAATATATTAAATTTCAAACAAAAGAAGTAATTTACAACCAAATAGTTGAAATTTAAACTAAAATTATACATTTTTAATTAGAAAATAAAGTTTTTACAAATCATTTCTCTTTTCACTCAAATAGTTTATTTTTCAACTAAAAAAATGAATTCTAAATGAAATTTGTAATTTGTGATATTTCAACCAAAAAAAAAAAAATTAATTTGAAATCGAAAACTGTTGAATTTAATGAATAAGATGAATTTTCTACAAAATAGTTGAATTTTCAACCAAGATAAATTAATTTCCCATCAATTATATTTATAAAATTAAAGATGAATTTTTCACCAAAGAGATTATCGTTCGACTACAAGAAACGAATTTTGTACTGAATTGTTGAATTTTTCAACAAGAAAGGTAATTCCCCACTAAATAAGTACTTTGAAATGAATAGTTTAATTTTCAACTTAACAGATACATTTTTAACCCAAAAAAATGAATTTTTAACCATAAAAGACAGATTAATTTTGATCCAAAGATTCAAAGAGTCAACCAAATAGTTAATCTTTTAACCAAAAAGAGGATTTTTTAACCAATGAGAATTAATTTCTTTCAAAAATGACGAATTTTCAATAAAATACATGAATTTTCAAACGAATAGTTGAGATTTCCACTAAAGAAGATAAATTTTTAATCAAACAGTGGAATTTTCAACCAAAAAAGATCGATTATCAGCCAAATAGTTGAATTTTTAACTACAAGTGATCAATTTCAAACCTTAAATGGAATAGTTGAATTTTCAGTTAAAAAAAATAGGTTCCAACCAAAAATGAATTCCAAATAAAGTAGTTCAACTCTCATCCAAGTAGTTGCATTTTTTAAAAAGGATGACTCTTCACATAGTTACATTTTTAACCAAATAATTTAATTTATACCACATAGTACAACTTTTAATTAAACTAGATGATTTTCGAAGTAAAAATATATAAGTAGACTTTTCAACCAAAATAAATGAACTTTTGAGCAAAAGTATTTGAATTTTCTATCGGGTTCCATTGATTCAATTCGCATTTGAGCAAAAACATGGTAAAAAGGGAGAAAATAAGGAATTCTTAAAAAAAGGGGTAAACAGGGGAATAGGGGAAAGAGTGTCAAGTCTGATGTAAAAAAGGGATTCTGAAACTTATCAAGTTATTATTGAACCCTTGCCGGGCCATCTTTTTTCAAATTCGTTAACTTTGTTAAAATTTATCGTCAGGAAACGTAATAAATGTTATCTAAGTTCATAAAGTTACTTCCACAGCCCCACCCCCCTAGCCTTTCCTTTTACCAACTCAATTTTTTGTCTCGACCCCTCTCCTCCCCCTTAAAATTGGTGAAGCAGTTGATGAACGGCCCCTTATCTACATCAGAAATCTAAAAACAATACTAAATTTCGTTTAAAATGAGCTCATTTGCTAAAATTGTCGATGCGTGATTGACTTGAGGCAGAGATTGATATTTTGAATCAGGTTTGTAGCGTGACGGAAGCATCATGAAGCTGCCGAAGATCTAATTGGCAATTTCCAAGTACCTTGCTTTCCAAGGTCGTCGAGAGACCGCACAATAGTTTACATCAAACGATTCGGGTTTGGTCCTGCTACTGGTCTTCCCCACAGCAACATCCACCCCATCGACTGTGTCCCCTCCCTATAATTCCCGCCACCACCAAAGGTCCGGAGTGCATCCACATTCGGTTACATACATATGCAAATTTATTCGGGTCGCATTAGTATGTGTCCTCCCACAGTCACGTCTATATCTAACATGCCTTCCCTCTACTGTACTGTACTACCCTCCCCGACCACCCTCCCAGCTTACCCTTGCCCCTGCAGTTGGGCTGCCTACGGCGAAAGGGTGGGTCATAAATTAAATGATGTAAATGCAGTGTCCACCCTCCGTCCCAACGAGACACAATCCCTGAACCGACTCGATCTCCACACTCACCCTCCGGCACTGCACCTCGTCTACCTAACTGATTATAATTATCGGGGCGTTCCTATGACGCGAGGTGACATAGACGGCTAGTTACAAAATACAAGCTGTAACTCATTTCCAAATAACGCGTTGAAAGTCAAAATTTTTGATAAAAAAAAATATATATTCAGGTTTATCGTTGTGGACGATCCTGGCCTATGACACCTCACCTTTGATCTTCGATGTTTTACTTTTAGGGATAATGAGCTGAAATTTGTACATAACTGTTGATGTCAATTTTTATTCATTCATCTTCGAACTTTGACTCTCAATCCCTGACCTCTGGCCTCTCACCTAAGTTTCTTAAAAATGATGTCTGACTGTTGACTCGTGTTCTATGACACTTTACTTTTGGCTCTTTACGTCTGACAGGGTGTCTAGCGGATCGGGAAATCAGGGATACCCCCGGAATTTTCTTGAGGATCGGGAATTTTGTTCTTTAATCGCAAAAATCTACTTTTTCTCTACTTTATCTTCTTCTTAAACTCTCTTTGTCCCAAGCTGATAACGATAAAAGTCGGTGTTCATAAGGTTTATATGAATATCCTTTATAATAAGTATTCTCCCAAATCACATAACAGACGAGTCTGAAATTTGATACAAATATTCTTCGTGGGCTGGGGAAAGTTTATGAGGTTAGTCTGGACAATAGCGAGCACATCCGCTTTAAAGTACTCCCCTTTGGAAGCCAAAGTCTTCTTCCAGCGATCATCCCACTTTCAGAAGTACTTCCCTAAGTCACCTTTCGGAATAGCTGACAGCTGCTCTGTAGCATTCTGTTTTATTTCTTCTACGTCTTGAAAACGTTTTCCTTTTAGAGAATACCTCAGTTTGTAAAACAGCCAAAAATCACAGGGAGCCAGGTTAGGACTGTATGGGGGCTGAAAAAGTTGCGATGGATGGACAGGTGCATTGTTGCTGCTGACGGAAGACCAAGCGAATTATCGAGTGGAAGTCGCTCAGGACAATTTGGATTCAATCGGAAACAATCCGGAAATATTCAAAAAGGTTATTACCGGGGATCAGTCATGCGTTTATGCCCATGGATCTGGAACAAAGGTCCAATCTTCGCAGTGCAAGATATCTGGATCCCCGAGAGCGAAGAAAGTTCGCCAGAAGCGGAGTAACTTCAAGGCAATGCTCTCTGGTTTCTTCGGTCAGAAAGGTGTTGTGTACCATGTGTACGCTTCAAAAAGTCAGACAGTAAACAAAGAGTATTACCAAGAAGTTCTAAAGCGAATGCTTCACGCAGTAAGCGGTAAACGGCCTGACATAAACTCATGACTCATCCCCAATAATGACCTTTTTAAATATTTCCGGGTTGTTTATGATTAATTCCAAATTTTTCTGGGCGAAACTTGCACTTGTTCCATATTTAGAGGTTTTTTGGCCATTTCAGGCCTGACAGAAAGAGGCGAGGATCACTTTACATTGAAGAACGATCACTGCTATACCGCCTACACCACTCTTTTATGAAGGTTTTACTCATAGACTCATAAATTAAAAGTTTTTTGATTCAATAGCGGTTTTCGAACATGAATAACAAGGTTTCTGGCAAAATTTAATGCACACTCTTTGTCCTGAAATGTGAAGCGTACGTGATTGGACGTTCACGAAACTGTGGACTGAAGATCCGCGGGTACTTGTCACTTGGTAGGGGACCTCACTAAGATTTCTCCTGAATAGTAAATACTCGTACCTCTACAATATTGAATATTTCCCCTTCAGTTTTTCGATATTTATGTAAAGCAAAAACACGAAAATGAGGATGTGTATCTGAGCGTTTAATTATCATTTTATAAATAGCTACATACTTGCTTATAAATAAATACTTCGTTTAATTAAAAAAAATATCAAAATCCCGAATTCTCACGATACTATCACAGAAGCGAATATAATGGGAAAAACCTAAAAATTAATGCACTATGCAATAATAAATACATTACCAAGCAAACAATTTCTAAATTAAATTTTTTTTACTAAAACCAGAACACTTTATACTTCTATCCCTTTGTTTACCTTTTTTGAAAATGTGCTAGGTGTCGTTAAATTTTTTCAATTCGAAAATTTTTTGCTTGTTCATGTATTTATTTTTGCGAATCTAATCAATTTAATTGGTTTTTACATTAAATTCGCTTCTATAATTGTATCGTCATAATTGAGAAGTTTTCAGCTTTACCATTCACAAAAATATTCAATTTTTCATAATCTATCTATCAATTTTTTAATTTTTTAATTGTTCCGATATTGTTCAGTCAAGAATCAGAAGAAAATCCGATTACTTTACGTATGGTATATATGATACCATGAATTTTTTTCGATGATTGCTAAATTTCTTGATAATATAAAAAGGTAAAGCATTCATCGAAAGCTATGATATGATTAACATATTATGCTAATTATATACAAGTTAAACATTTTTCTCTTCAATGTGTTGAATGCTTTTAGAATTCTGTATAAAAGAAACCGGAATGAAGATGTTTTATCAGTTATTTAAAAAGATATTACAAAAATAGATTCGATCATACACTTCGCATAAACTAGAGGTCCTGAAAAATAATTGTTTTCTCTTAGACATTAATTTCATATATGTGTATTAGGTTTATATTACCATTTCTGTACGTAGGTTTCAAACAAAGTAAAGAAACATCTTTCAATTGGTCTAAAAGTGTGGTGTAGACACGCTGGTCTGATTCATCACTAAATAATACCATTAGGATGATGATTGTGGAGTTTTGTTAAGTACCCTTAGGGTGATGATGTTTGGAATTTTTTCAACAATGCCGTCAGGATGGTTATTATGGAATCAATTTATTCCATTCCTCACAAATATGTTGTATTTCATACGCTAAAGATGTTTTATATTTCTAATATTTGGTTTTCAGGATGATAATGGATAACAGAGAGATTGGTCAAGTATGGCTCACGTAGTAGAACCTCCACCTCCATCCCTGACCACCACTACATGGCAGCAAGGGTGAGTACAAGCCTGTAATACGAGAATCTCTCTAGTACAGAATCTACGTACATCCTGATCTGATCCTCTGAGGCTATGTCTATTATGGTCTTCTGGAATATCCTACTCTTGCCTACTGCTCCAACTCTCCCTTGGGCTCTGCTCAATTTCTGCAGTTCGGACACTGTCCAAGTTACCAGACCGCCCTTTCCGGATATTCGATCTCATATATCTTGACATGTTCTCACACACAGGTATGGGAGACAAGTTGTCGTTTCTCTTGTTCGAGACTCGGGAATATGCGCCTGGAAATTGTGATTAGATTTCAATTGTCTAGAATTGAGATTGAGCCTTTTTGTTCATTAGATGGTAGGGTTTTCCAAATGAGTAGTGGGTAGGTTTATCAGCCATGATGTCGAAAGCCGACAAGCCCGTTATGTCACATTGTCGCAGTAATGAGGAAGATGCGTACATCATGGCTCGGCAGGTCCAAGCAGAAGCCCAGTAGAAGTCCAAGTTGGCACAAAAGGATTAGCGCCGAGGCACGACAAATTGATCTTTATCCCATGTTCCGGAAGTAATGCGAAAGCGTATTCTGGGAACATGGGTTGGCAGAAAAGAGTGGTCTTTTTTAGTCGGTCGTTGATAGCATTATAATGATCAAATTAGAAGCTTCGTTATATTCGTATATATTAGGATCATTGCAGCGATGCTATCAATATCCCCACACTACCGAGAAGTGCGGACCCTTCTCGGTGTGTTATTAGATCATTTTTCACCAGCCCTCGTATCAAAAAATGGGTAGGTTCATACAATGTGCGAAACAAAAATAATGTTCTTATCACGGAAAACATACCAGATGATGTTCTTCAGGATTGAAGGGCTGATGCTTGATACATTTTCTTGTTTCCTATAAATTAGATAATGCTTTCTGGTATAGAAAGCTTACATAGAATGATCTTCAATATGCTGCCTTACTTAGGAAAATCTTACATAAGTGACATTGTCATTAAGGTCGACTTTGCCATTGCCAGGTATAAGAAAATAAACTGCTTAGGGGCCTGGTGCTAAACAGCGAAAGTGGTTGGTTCAACGATCGATTCATGCACTCACAAAAATATGGGCTCAAAGCGAGCTTGAAGGTACTCCGTGGTTCGCATCAAGGCCCTTGATCCGGTCGTTGAGGGGTCTATTGTTCCGCCCGAGTCGAGCCCGGCATTAAGGTTAAAAGTCTGATATTTCCAAATTTTGCCGTCACTAGTGTGGAAAAGTAAGTTTTATCGCACGGACTCATCATCGATCGTGGAATCGATCAATTTTATTGTTTCGTTCCAGGGTCCCAAAATCGCATTTCACGCGCGGATATTGAAGAAGCGAATTTTATTGATAAGATGAAGCTTTTTTTTATTCTAAACAAAACAAAAATAAACGTCTTTCAGATGTTGATGCAAATCTGGATTATGTCGAGACTGTTTAAAAAATAAGCTTATGGCATCTACACTACTGAACATATGATCTTGCTTGCCTCGTTTGTCTCAGAAATAAAAGAGAACACATGATATTGGTAACTATGATGCTAATATTTGTTATATTTAATATATGAATTATAACGAAACAGTCTAGAAATTAATTTGCTTCGAACCATTGTAGAAACAACTGTTGTTACGCTTTAATGAAGTTTCCTTCAAAACCGGGGCACATCTTCCTTCATTTCCATAATGTCATATATTGAATTGACAATCGGTTGGTTCTACTGTAGCTGGAGGAAATCTCGGAATTTATGACATCCCAGTACCCCTTCAACTACCTCTGACCTGCAAGGGCGAAATGATAGATCGACGTACGTATGTAAATTCACAATGCTTCCATCGTCTCTGACGTCGACCCACGTCATTGCTTCAGGTCCAATCAGAGTAAGCCGATGCGATTTCGTTTCACTTTCGGACAACTCGACTTTCGCTTCGTCAGCGTGGATATTGCTTTCCCCAGGTTCGGTAAACTCCATTCCCTTACCATTCCCCGCTCATCCAAAAACAAGCGCAGTTTCAGCACAAGCATTTCTCCGAGTGCTCAGCAAAGCTCCAAATCAAATTTTGCACACGATCGATGATTCCGTCGGTTAGGGAGATGTACCTAAAACTCGAGGGGCGGTGAGTTAGCGGAAAGGGTTGCCGTAACGATAATGGAAAGGGCCGTAGACGTGAGGCCAAAGGCAAAGGGGGTGTGCAAAGTGAGAGACTGGTGCTCGTTAGTATCCGGGGGTTGAGGTGGGGCAGGATTCTGGGTTGTGGATGGAGGCAATGGTGGTCGGATCTCGCGGACTTTGCCGAATGTGCGGCGGCGCTTCGATTAATAGTTATTGGTTTTGTCGTTGCAACCTCTTCCGTGCCTCCCCAAACCATTCCTCTTCCCATCCTCCCAATCTATTTTCCATTCTCGAACCCCGAACCTGTCAACGTTCGTAACGAAGGCGCGACCATCCCACCTTCCGGGTAATGTTAATTGCCATCGAATTCGCGTGGAAGCCAGTATCGATAAACGTTCAACAAAGAGCCACAACAAAGTGCAAATTTATTGTGACCTTCTCTGACTTACCTCCCGTACATGCGTCTGTATCCCGGTCGATAACATTCGAGCATTCTGGCTTGTATGGTTTGCTGCAAATAACAGAGGATACTGACCATCTCTACAAAGATCAGCTAATAATGTTTCTGGCTACAGGTTCAAAAAGTTACAGAAATGTAAGAAATTATCTTCTGATACTTTGAACTATGTGTATTATCTATTTGATGAAATCCCTGATCAATATTTTACTTAGAATTGTCAAAGTATTGAAATCGCTGCAAAGTAACGTCGTAATTTACATTGAAGAGCCAACTTGAATTTAGCTATATGAAATGCAAATCGAGAAATCCGAGTCTAAAGATCTTTCAAATAATTCTCATTCAAGTCGTATTAGGCGAACAATATATCTTCAAAGGCTTAAATGGAACTTATTTTGACTCTGCAGCTAAAACTTAGTCATCTCTTTGGAATTCGGTATACGAAGTTAATGCAGTTTTGAACTTGCAAAAGATGTGTGGGTCAAGGATTAGACTACTAGAAAAATATGTCCTTGAGAGTGAAAAGAAGATCAAATATTTGGGTGCTAGATGACGGGCAAGTGTCGTTATTTTGCAGATGAAATGATAAAAGCTCGATAAAACGCCCCCTATTGTGGGCGAGCTTGACTATCGCTCGGAAGAGCCGCTTTCTCGGTCTGGGCTATTGTCATGGGTTGCAACACAAAGCTTTTGCCTTCCTCAACCCGAACCCTCACCCTACCCCACGTCCACATACCAAACCTCTTTCGTTCCCTCGTTATTGTTACAAGAGGATGGACCCTCGTTTCGTTTATGCCGCTGTTCCTGATGGGGTTGCGTGTTAAAAATGTACCCTATCTTGATTTGGTACCAGAATTCAAAACTTATGTTTATGAATGAGTTTTACTAGGTGGCTTAGAATAATAATACTAAATCTTTATTAAGTTGCTAGCATAGTACACAATGTATTCAAAATGTAATAATAGAAGGGACCTATAAAGGGCCGAGGGACAGCTTAGAGCTGCTTTGCAAGCTTTCCCTCGGAGGGCTACACCTTTTTTAAACCTAACCCTAACCCTCAACCTGAGCCCCCACCTATATCAGTGAAAGGGAATAATAGAGGATGTTCTTGAGAGTTTGGATACTATCCGATAGATTAAATGAAATGCTTTTTTCAATTAGATGATGACTTTTTCCACTGAATAGATTCAGCACATAATGTTGTTTATTATTTAGTTTGCTAATATGTTTTGTATTGAGTACGTTTTATATGTTATATTGATAGTAAAAAAAGTGATAGTATCTACTATAAAAAATACAAATTAGGTGATATACTTTTGAATAGGTGCTAATTTTGGGTAGATGAAAATAATTTTGAACAGGTAGACGATCATTTATGTTTCAATGAAGTACAACGAAAATAAGAGTCTTTATGATTTAGAGGTTAATCATCGTTAGGTTGAACATGTTTTCCAAATGGAACATGGTCTCTGCCATAGAATAAACGTAATAAAATGATGTTCTTCGTACTTAGAACGGTCGACTTTCTGTATTGATTCGTTTTTTGTTTTGTTGATTGGGTTTTACTAAGTAGAAAATCGTTTTTTCAACAGAAGACGCGGAACAAATGATCTTCTTTGACATTCATCTGGTATACAAACGTATTGATTCTGTTTAAACAGATAATGCTTTGTGACCAGAAAACCTGGTCATTCTTTTCAGAATTCTGATGACAAGCCTTTATGTGTTGATAGTAATTTTTTTCATGGAACATAGGAACATAGGAGGTTTTTTTACGTAGATAGTAGCACTTCCTACATTGTTCGAGGATTTGTTCATTAGAAGGTAGTTTTAGTTGTAAAAAGTACTAAAGATTTAAAGTTTTTTAGGATTTCCGTATTGATATTTTTTAGAAGTTTAAGATATAACTAGTGCTATATTCAGTATTTTGTATCAATTAAACGGCAGTTTCATACAGATTGATATAATATATTATCTTCCTTAGGTTTTACAGTTTCATCTTTGTTATACTGTGTAGGTTTTTCTAACATCGATATTATAACATGAATGTTTCTGTGTGATTCTACTATAGAAAAACAAAAACAGTTCATGCTCTCTATAATTAAAGTGATGATCCATTTTATACTCAAAACATTATCACTAGATTTGTTTTCCATTGTTTCTTATATTAATTTCACTTTTTTCTTCAACAGAAATAGATTTTTACCAGAAATTCGTAAAAAAAATGATTTTTAGTGTTTCCTATTTTTTTCCAGTCAGAGGATTTCTTTGGCAACTGACTCTTAAGCCCTGCAACGTCCAGTGACTGTATAGAATAATCCCAGGATTTTAGTTTTACTTCCTTTCGCGCCTTTTTCACGAAGAACGAAATATAAAACTTGAGTGGTTTCATTCCGTTAGCCTAAGTCTACTTTCCTATTCTGTGTGGCCGACGTTACGATACTCAGGATCTCGTTAATATGTTTCGCTCATCTCTAGCCATCATTAGGACTTAAACTTTACTTCTTATTTTAAAATTAAGTTACTTTATCTGACATTTAAATAAAATGAATTTGTTAAAGTAACTAAAAGTAGCACAGTTTTTTCCATAGCTGTTAGATTTATAGATTTCTAACCGCCAACCCGAAAATAATCAAAAAATAAAGATCACCTTATCAGATCCCATATTTTATTCTCATACTCTACGGAATCGAACTGAAAAGCATTTTAGGAAAGTATTGTTCATAAAATATGACTTGAATCAGGAATCGTCGAATTGAATCCTTGGCAAGGGATTTGGGGATTTCAGAAGCAGAGAGGAACCATAACCCAGGAGTTCCATAGCAAGTGGTTTCCGTTATTGTTCCTTGAACACGACGGATGAATGCTTTTAGGGTAGGAGTTGAAATCTAAGGAGAGGGGATATCTCGTTTCGTGAATTTATGTCCCTCGACGGAAACCGCACAATGTAACTGGACATTACGTACCTTTAAATGTCCCGCGGGTATAATTGCTCCACCGGATAGGACAGACGGGGCAGAGAAAATGTAGGGGGGAGTTTGTGGTCTCCTCTCGACGAAAAGGGAAAACCACGGAAGGAAGTAGTAAGGACCACGCAGTCAGAGTTTTCCAGAATTTCATTGTCCGACCTCGCTTTGTGTCAGTCTCCACCAACGAAGGCGGTCAGCTCTTCATCCGAAGATTTTCAGCTTTCATACGCATTTTCTCTCTGAGTTCCTTTTAGAATTAGTGTTGAGTAGGAAATACGATGTTTGACAAAAAACTTTCTTTGCTATTTTTTATGAGAGATCTTGATGTAATATCTGTGAAAATTTAGGTTCTCACTTCGAAAGTTTAGATCCTAATATTTTGTAGAGTATTAGATACTGTTCTTTGGAAATTACATTTCTTTTAATAGGAAGAAGGAGTCAATATTTAATGTCGTCAAGATATCACAGATGGCTTGTTTTAAAATGTGTAATTTTTTGCCCCACTTTCGAACTTCAGTGCGTAGCATCTTTTGATATAATTGATACTATACTTTGGGAATTAAATGTTATTAAATCCGAATAGAGAGTCAAATATTAATGCAAGAAATAATGAAGGTGAAGGGAATATTTAACGTGATATAGGAGGTTCAAGTTTGAGGTTCGGAAGATTGAAGATTTGAGAAACTCAATGATAGAATTTTGAATATTTTTTCGCAATATTTTGGATATTTTATTATTAAAAGGCAATGTTATGGCTGGAATAAAGGGGCTGGGTGCATTATACGTTATCGCGCACGTATACTGGCGCTCGGCATAACGTTTTATCGATTACCGTTGAAGTTATGCTTACGCATCGTGTACAGAGAGCGGGTTAAATAAAAATGCAATGTCCATTTAGCTTTGCATTGGATGATCTGAATGTGTGAAGTCACATCGATGTGTGTGATGTAGTTTCAACATTGCCATATCGACTCATAACAAGAGATGCGAATTTTTGCACCTAGGATGGAAAGTAGGTTATTGAAAGTTCTGTGAAAAGATATGCTTTTGGATCGAAAAAGAAATAAGTCATGTGTTTTTTTTCATGATAGAATACATAAATGTGAAGTCTGGCAGCCTGACCCTAATGATATCACGGAATCGTTTGGGGATGAAATATATTGTTTTCCATGGCACAATATGAGACGTATTTATTGTTTTTCACCAACAACATTTTTACGTGAACTACTTGTATTTTCAGATGAGTTATGAAACAATTAAACAAAATTTTGCTCAAACAGTTGTATCTTGGGAAATAATTGATTCAATTTGAGTTTATGGCAGGGTCAAATATGGAATTCATAGTGCAAGCTAAGGCTTTTATTAATTAGGGATACTAATTTTCAATTTGGTTTCTCACAAAGGCAGTACTAAATGACAATTTGAGGTTTGGTTAAGGTAACAAGAGAGATTTGTCAATCGCACAATGAGTATTAATTAGTCCTTGCTGCATATTGGTCGTTAGTTTCTCAATTACATTAATTAAAGCGACTCAATTTTCGCTGAAACAATTATTCCCAGCTTCGTGCTTCAGATCTCTCATTTTTCCTGTTCCTCTCTAGTTTTTCCATCATTTTCCTCCCTGTAGCTGATATTCGTTCGCTTTTTTATAAGGTCGGTACTCCGTGATAATTTTTTCCGCCGTAAAGTAAACTCACTGGGTTGGATCTCTCCGACGAAAAGTTTCCCTCGAATCGGGCGATTCGCGTTTTGCAGGGGAAGTTAAAGAGGAAAAAAAGAGGGTAAAAGAGAGGAAGAGAAAGAAGAGGATCCCGCGGAAAGTTTGAGCAGATACGAAGGGTGAAGCAGATGCTTTCGCGAAGACGAAGTACGGTTTAGTGGCGATAATATTTAACAACCCTTGGAGGTCCCATTATGGATTGTTACGTTCACGCGGATATAGCCGATACCGCTTTATTTATTTGGATGCATAAAACAAGCTGCGTGTAAAAGCCCAAATGCCTCAGATGCAGGAAACGACCAATCTTTGATTATGACCAATTAGAAAATACATCATGAAAATTCACTTCTGCTCCTACCAGAAGCCAAGTAATGTCGTATTTTCTGGAAAAAAATATGTAGATGAGTGATTCTCCCAAGATTCTTATTTTGCCTCTAATTTTTTCCTCTCACCCTCATTTCTAATCATTTCCCCTACTTCTCTTCACTTACACTTACTTCTCCTGCTTCCCCTCTCTAATTTCCTTACTTCTCATTCCCTCATTACCTCTCTCTTCCCTTACTCCCCACATACTTTGCTACTCCCCAAATCTCCCTCCCCTTATTTCCATTCCCTTCCCCTACTATTCCACCCCTTAGTTCCTCTATTTTTACGGTCCTCATGTTTTCTACTTTCCCTTTCCTCATTTTCCATCACTTTCCCTACTTTCCCTCCCCTCATTTCCCCTACTTTACCACGGATACCTGGCCTCAATAATAGTTTGTTGCATCAGTTTAAAATAAATAAGAAACAGAGGTTTTCAAGTAAAATAGATATTTTTTAAACTTTTTTTCCTGTAAAATGATGAACAGCTAGCTGAAAGAACCTTTTTTTTTTTTGGGGGGGGGTGCCAAAAACTGTAGTTGGTAACAGAGAAAACAAAATTTGGGAATTTCGCGAAAGATGAACCTACAAAACTACAGTTCAATAATGACTTTATAAGTTTCATAAACACTTTTGTATTTCAGACTCCAAACTCTTTCATCTACGTTCCTTTTCAGCCCTTTTTCGTTCTCGTTTGATCAAAACTTCTTGATTGAAAATTTAATTACTTAGTTGAAAATGCAATTTTTTTTCTCAAAAAGTCATCTTTTTTCGTCAAACCTCAAACTACTTGGTGGAAAATCGAAGTACTTTGTTGAAAATTCATTTCGTTTGCTAAAGCCTCATCTCTTTTGTTTTTAATGTAACTAGTCCATTTTTACAAAATTAATCTTCTTCGTTAAAAATTTATTCTTTTTGATTAAAAATGCAACTTATAGGTTGAAAATTAATCTGATTTGGTTAAGGAATGAACTATTTAATGAATAATTCATTTTTTTGTAGTTGAACCTTAATCATTTTAGTTGAACATTGAACTGTTTTGTATAAAATTAACCTATTTCTCAAAAAATCTCATTTTTAGGTTGAAAATTTAAGTTTTTTGTAGATAACTCGACTTTTTGCTTAAGAAAAAAACAATTTTCGCAAATATTGATGAATTTTTTTTTAAGTTCGTCTGTCTTGGCAAAACATTAACCTTCTTGGTGCAAAATTTAACTTTTTTGTTGGAAATTTAACTGTTTGGTTGAAAATGTATCTTTTTGATTAAAAATTCAACTACTTAATTGAAAGTTGAACTAATTTGTTCAAATTTCTTTTTTACATTTTCATTCTAACGAGAAGGTATTAGTTTTATGTAAAAATTTACTTTGTCGGTTTTCATCAAATTTTAACGTTTTGAAACCCTCTGAGTCAGAAAGAACAGTTTTTACGAGGGTGTCTGTCTGTATGTCTGTTTGTCTGTATGCCTGTATGTCTGTTTGTATCCTGTAAGCATGATAATTTCCAAAAGATTCATCAGATTGGAATGTGCTCTAGTACACTTTTGTAAGGCATAAAAAGAAATGACGAGTTCGTGAACCAGCTATTTTGGATGAAAATTCAAAAATTTAGAGCATATTCAAAATTTTTGAGACCAGTTTTTTCAATAATTAAAAATTCTATATACGACAATTCTTAGTACACAAAAAGAGAAACAATTCATCTTGAAGCATTTTTTCAATAAAAAAAATACGAGTTATAACATTTTTAAAATCCAAAAAATAAAACGAAAATTTTGTCAAAAATTCAAATTTTGATCGCACAAAAAATATTTAAAAATCAAAAATTCCATTTTTCAGTCATACTATGCATGATACAAAAAAATATCACAACACAAAAATTAGGCACCCAAAAAGATATACAAATTGGTTATGAATCACTTTGTGATATAACCCGTAGTTTTTGTTTTATTCGTAAAAAACAATATTAAAAATAAAAAAATGCAAAATTGTTAGACAAACGACACAAGCTACGAAAAAAATTTTTTAAAAAGGTGTTATCCCGAAAAAGAGCTACAAATTTATCACTTACCTTTTTTTGATAGGATGCGTAGTTTTTGTTTTAATCGTAAAAAATAACATTAAAAATGAAAAAATTTAATTTTTGGACAAACGACACAAGGGAGAAAAAAATTAATACACAAAAGTTGTTCACTCATAGAGGATCTACAAATTCGTTATTTATAATTTTCAGAAAGGACGAGCAGATTTTCTTTCAATCGTAAAAAATAAGAATGAAAATAAAAAAATTAGATTTTTGGAAAAACGACACAAGAGACGAAAAAAAAAATGAAAATACAAAAGTCGTTCAACCAAAAAAGTTCTACAAATTTGTTATAAATTCTTGTTATAAAAATACATTAAAATAAAAAATTAACTTCTTGGAAAAATGACACAAGTAACAATAACTTTTTATTTAACAAAATTTGTCGCCTAAATTATATCTACAAATTTGCTTGGAATCACTTTACACTGGAATGCGTATTTTCAGTTTGAATCGTAAAAAAAAAGTTGAAAATAAACCAATTAACTTTATGGAGAAACGACACAAGTTGCAATAAAATGTATAATAAAAACATATTTTATAGGATGCGCACTTTTTTATTATAAAAACAAGAAAATAAAAATACGAATATTTTAATACCAATGCATATTATGAATTGTGATAATATAAATTTATTGCAATGATAGATTTTTCAGGGTAGCTGAGGATAAAAGGTATCTATAATAAACTGGTATTTTGAACTTGAATTCATTTAAGACCTCAACCTCCTGAATCATCCATCACAAAATATCAGCTAATGTGTCCGAAATTTAAGAGCCCATCGGTGTTCCATACGTTTGTTTATAAAAATATTTTTTGATTTTAGAGATGGTTGACTCCATTAAAAATGAAATGCCTCTCTTCGATTCGCCCAATGGGATTTTTATGTTGTATTTATCTGCTGAACTTTGGGCAAGCCATAAAATCCTACAATGTTTGTATGTTCAGTTATTGACACTTTACTTATCATTTTATCCTTAAAATCCTTTTGTTGTCCTCCAATTTTTTCACCTAAATGTGTCTTTTTGTAATTTTTGTAGCCCATCACTATCAATTATTTCATAGCTTTCATTATCATTCTTTAACATTCACCTTGTTTTTATACCCTTGTATACCCATCACCACTATGACATGGGCTTTATCAGCACGTGTGATAAGTAATTCTTTGTTATTTTTGATTAAGTTTTTTGTATCTGTTATACCTGTAGCTATTTTCATATCAATTTATTTATATTTTTTGGTTTTTTAATTTAATTTGAATCAAAAACAGAATCTCGAATTGTAGTGTTTAAAACTATTAGTTCATAAAATCTAGTTTTTAGAAGTTTTTACGTTCGTTTATACAGATTATGCCTGACGAGCGTAACGTTCCGATACCGAATAGTTCTTATTTTTTTGCTAATCCTCAAAATGTGTACGTCCTTACTCGCGATATTGCCTTTGATTTTTATTTCAACATTCAAAGAATATTGTATTTCTCAAAGAGAATCTCCTAAAATTGGTCTTTATGATCTTTGAATTTTAGGCAGATCATAAAAATATCAAAGTCGATACGAGTATTTTCCTAAAGAGGATTCTTTGCTAGCGAGCTTTTAGTTTCAAAAGTAATATCTCGAGGAAAAAAGTTGTTGCGGGTAACTCGAGCTCGAAGACATCTAGAAGATGTATTTTTAAACAATGAACCTTAAAGATTCTCTCTCTTTTTCTGTTCAAATCTTAAGCTTTTTTGTTTGGACAAAGGTTTTCCTCCCTCTCATTCTGGTTCCAAGCAAGCCCTTCTGTCTTCTACCTTTCACCTTCCACCTTTTACATCAACCCATCGACCACCCACGTATCTCATCTTCGAACGAGGCAGATACAATCAAAAGTTGCCATGACTACAGAGAGTCGCGTCTCTATACGGCCTTGGGCCACATGTTGAACGTCATACGTGTACCTGAGACGAGACACACACACTGGCACACAGACGGATATTATACTATATATAAACTCACCTGATAAAACGGAAACGTCTCGTGTACTTTACGGAAGAGACTGATATCCTTGCATTATAAGTTTGATGGCTCTTGTTTGTAATGTGGAAATATAAGGCTGGCTCAAAGGATCAACTTTTCCTGTATGTCACTTTAGATTGTACATCCACAGATTACATACTGCTTCAAAAAATTTGTGTATATTGGATATGCTTTCTTCTTTCGCTTGCTATCTTTGGTTAGGATATCAGTTGTTAAAACAATGTTTAAACAAATGATAATTGAAACAAAATTAGAGTCGCAAAAGAAGATATAATAGGCTTGAGTGAAGTTTGGCCTTTTTTTCTTCATTCTTATTTCCGATAATTCTATTCTTTTCAATTCTGATTATTATTTTTAAATCACTTGTGTGTCGGACAATTATATCTTCTTTCTATCTATTTCTATCAATCTCTTTATCTTTTCATTCTATTCCTCCAACTAATAAGTATGTTCTTTTCTCTCCTCTTCTATCTCTTTATATCACTGTTGATCTTAGTAGAGTGGTCCAAAAATGCATTACAAATTTTTTTTTAATTGAAGAACAATGATCCATCGTCAATTTTGTGAGGTTCCCGAAGAAAGACATGCATATCCACAGATTAAACACTTCTTTGAACAATGTTGGGTAATGGATATGCTTTCTTCTTCCGATAACATTTTTGGTTGAAATATCAGCTTTCAGAACAATGTTTAAACCAATGTAAATTTGAAAAAACTGAAAAGATAGATATAATAGACACAAGTGACGTTTCGAATATTTTTCTTCGTTCTTATTTCCGACGATTCTATCCTTGCTAATATTGTTTCATAATTTTTATACCACTACTGTTTTCGAAAATCATAACTTTACTTCTATATTTTTGTAATTATCTCCATTTATTTTTATATATTCTCCTTTCCACACCTGATAAAACTGAAACGCTTCGTAACTTCACGAAGTTGACTAATATCCTTGCATTATTAGTTTGATTCTTCTTGTTCGTAATGTGGAAATATAAGGCTGGCTCAAAAAATCGACTCTTCCTGTATGTTAATTTACAATGTATATCCACAGATTACATTCTGCTTTAAAAAATTGTGGATAATGGATATGCTTTTTTCTCTCACTTGCTATCTATGGTTGTGATAATCGTTTTCGAAACAATGTTTAACCAAATAAAAACAAAAATAAAAGTAGGGTTCCAAAGGAACATATAACGGACACAAGTTTCGCATTTTTTCTTCATTCTCATTTCCGAAGATTCTATCATTTTCAATGCTGTTTTATCGTTTTCATACCACTACTATTTTGAAAGGTAATAACTTTCCTTCTATCGTTTTGTAACAATCTCCATTTCTTCGTATTCATTCCTCTTTCACTACCTGATAAAACGGAAACGCCTTATGTACTTTACGAAAGGGACTGATATCCTTGCATTATAAGTTTGATGGCTCTTGTTTGTAATGTGGAAATATAAGGCTGGCTCAAAGGATCTACTTTTCCTGTATGTCACTTTAGAATGTACATCCACAGATTACATACTGCTTCGAAAAACTTGCGGATAATGGATATGCTTTCTTCTTTCGCTCACTTTCTTGGTTGGGATATCAGTTTTTGAAACAGTGTTTAAACAAATGATAAATAAAATATAAGTAGAGTTGCAAAGAAAGATATAATAGGCATAACTGAACTTTGGCCTTTTTCTCTGTACTCCTATTTCCGATGATTCTATCCTTTTCAATTTTGTTTATCATTTTCATATCACTTCTGTTTTGGACAATAATATCTTCTTTCTGTCTTTTTCTATCCATCCCTATTTCTTTTATTCAATTCCTCTATAACCAGTAAGCAATTCTTTTTCTCTCCTCCTTTGTCTTTTTTTATCACTGTATGTCCTAATAGGGTGGTCGAAAATCGCATTACAATTTTGTTTATGCTGGACGGCTACGACCTCCCCCCCCCATGTTATGAGGTTCCCGGAAAGAAACTTTCGTATATTTTTCAAATCGGTCAATACCAACCTATACCTCCAGGCCATAAAGAGTCACAATGAATTCTAAATTGGAAAAGCTTAGTTTTCACAAAAATTATAAATTATTCCTTAACCATTCTTCAAAACGTGACTTACGGAATGTTTTAGCGAATAATTTACACCAAATGATATTGAATTGTGATACCTCAAATCCCCTTGTATTGTGCCCGGAAAATTCCCAAAAAAATCGAAAATTGCAGATTTATTCAAAATTCATATAAAAGACATTTTTTTTAACTTTTTTTGTCATAAATGATTATCATTCGGTAAAACACCACTTTTCAAGTAATTTCAAATGAATTTTAAATTTCTTAACCAATTATTATTCGTTTAAAGAAACTTTTTTCCAGGTACATCATGAGAAGTTTTAATTTCTCAGCATTATTGACTAATTTTATGAATATCGAGAGTTATTTTTTTTTTTTTATTCAACACATTTTTTCAATGTTCCAAGAATCTGTATTTGTAGAATTTTTTAATGAAATCGTGAAAAGTTAGTATTTTCAAAAAGTAATGACACAGTTAACAAATATTTATAATATTATTTTTGTGTTAACACATTTCGAAATTTTCTGAAAATCCCCCCCCCCCCGGAACTCGTGATGAGTTAGTATTTTCTGGATACTTGATATTATTAATGAATTTTAAGTATAATATTTCTTGTGAAAGATAGTTGGCAATTATTTAAAGTTTAAATTATTCAAGTTACGGATAGCTAATTTTTGATATTAATATGAACGATTTTACGTTAATGCTTGTTTCCCAAAATTCGTTTGAATAATCGTTCATTTTCAAAGGAACGGAATCAATCTCAAAAAGTTATTATCCTTAATTAGCCTTACTAAACAGATTGTATTTTATACAATAATTAGGGTATAAGTTCTGAAATGAAAAAATGCTGAACGAAAAGTGATTTTGACAATTTCCATCGGAAACAATTCATTTAAGCAAATACATTTTTGTCAAGTTATTGCAAAATGTTTTCAATAAAAAATTTTACTTTCAATATTCTTTGATTATTTCATTACTTCCAGTAAATACTAACTTTTCACGATTTGTAGGGAACAAATTATACAAATGTAAATTGTTTGAAAAATTGCAAAATATGTTAAACAACAAATGTTACTCTCAATATTCATGAACTGTACCATTTATCCCAAAAAATAATAAATTTTCAAGATTGACATGGAAAAAAAGTTTGTTTAAACAAATAATTATTATTTTAACAATTTTAAATGAGATTTAAAATACTCTTTGGTATAAATTTAACATAAAACTGTTCTTATAGATTTTTGGGGGAACGAGTTATAATATTGACCAATTCGAAAAAAAAAACGGATTTCTTTTTTCGGGAACCTTACAAAATGGATGTGGGGAAGGTTGTTGTTCTTAGGCAAAAAAAAACAACTTTTTTTAACCCTATCCTATTTTTCTATTTCGTTTCCAATCATTCTTATATTCTGTCCGTGTAGTTTACTTTTCAATTATCAATAACAGGATGTCAAATTGTATCACCGTTTATTCTCATTCTCTTTTTCAAATAATTCTATCCTTCTCCATCATGTTTCTAATAATCTAATTTTTCAATTCCTTTCTATCCTTTTCCTTTAATTTTCATCCTAATATTCTTACGAATTTCTGTTCCAAACATTGATATCCTCTTCCTATAGCTTTTTACATATGATAAATGTATCCTTTTCTATAAATTTTTGTCACTTTTTGTTGTATCCCTTTTTTCCAAAAGTACGCCCATCTCTATCCGATTTCACAAATTTTTTCTCTTCATTCTTATATTCGAAAATGGTACAGAAATCTTCTCTCTAAAAGTTACCTATTTTCAAAGTATTAAACATTAACTCTTATCACTCTGTTTATCTTCCCCAAATTTGGAAATACTTCCAAAATGAGATGTTCCTGAAATTTTAATGTCCGACACACCACATGCACGATTAAAATATTAGAATCTTCTATATGGATGGATGAATTTAGAATAAAGATGTTCTGAAAATTTTTGCAATTCATCTTCCTTTTAAACTAATTTCTTCTTAGGTTGTATTCAAAATTTGATGGAGGCAAGAAATAATAATGCCTCCATGATTCGATTTTCTCTAATTGATTTTGAATTTTGATTTCTCACATTTAAAATACTGAAATTCGTTATAAATTATGATGTTCAATGGAAAGACCCTGACACAATTGTTCATGAATAAAAGTTTCACAATGCTATTATTGGAAGCTTCGAGCTATTTGAGCTCAAAATGGATATCCAATAATTGAGATTTAATTAATGGAATAACAATGGGTAATACGTCAATGGTGGTCAGAATAAATGTGAAATTTCCCTCTTTTCTTGATGATTGTAATATTTTGAAATCACGTAACCGTTTTGGTATTTCCATGCTCATATTTCACGTTCAATAAAATGCAGTATAACTTTCAACTTCATCTCAATTAGCTTTCAATTTTTATGTTTAAATTTTAATCATGCTAGAGGGATATTAATCATATTCTTCCAACTGAGCACGTGTAAAGGAATAATTTACTTCATAGGGCAAGGATATAACAATAATACACTTTATGATGCATATTTTATATCTTCAGTATTAACTGAGTCTTAACATGGCTAGTAAATTATACATGCATAAAGAACAGCGTTTATGTATTCATAAAACCTGTAAATGTTAATAATACAAATATATTTTAGAGCACATTTTTTTTATTCTTGAGAATGAATTAAGTTTTAAGGGAAAGATTTTCAAAGTATAACAAAAAATGTAAACAACACCTATTTGTAGAAGCTTTGAAAATCGGAACCACTCAAAAGACTTAGAAAGCTTTTATTTATAAACATCATGTTTTAATTTATTTAGTTGAAATATATTGAATTTTCAATAAAAATATCAAATTTCTACCAAAAGAATTAAATTTTCAACTAAGAAAGATGGTTTTTCAAACAAATAGTTGAATCTGCAAGCATGAATTTTCTTATTCAGATATTGCAAAATAAAGTACAAATGTTATTTATCATGATTACTTTGATATTTGTTTCCTATTTTGCATTAATTTTCATTCTCAGCTACGCTGTAAATTTTATAATTTCAATTAATATATATGATTACAATTCATAATATGCATTGGTATTAAAACAAATGTATTTTCATTATCTTGTTTTCATAATAAAAAAAAATTGCGCATCCTATAAAAAAAATTGTATTAAACATTTTATTGCAACTTGTTTCGTTTTTCCATCAATTCAATTTGTTTATTCTCAACGTTATTTTTTACGATTTAAACTAAAAATACGCATCATCGACGCATCAAAACGTCGACATTTGATAGAATCCGAAAAAGTCATATTTCACATGAAACCAATACCTTCTCATTGAGATGAGAATGTAAAAACAATTTGGTTAATTAACATTTTATTGCACCCTGCGTCGTTTTTCCAAAAATTGAATTTGTTTATTTTTAATGTTATTTTTTACGACTGAAACGAAAAATACACATCCTATCAAAAAATTATTGGTAAAAAATCTGTAGATCTTTTTTTGGTGAACATAATTTGTATTTTTCTTATCTTGTGTCGTTTTTGTCAAAAAATTAAATTTTCTATCAATAATGTTATTTTGTACGATTAAAACAAAAACTACGTATCCTACCAAAAAAAACGAATTCTAACAAGTTTTTCAGATCTTTTTCGAGTTAAAAACTTTTATCATTTAATTTTTTTTTAACCTCGTGTCGTTTTGCCAAAAACTTTCATTTTTTATTTTCAACGTTTTTTACGATTAATACGAAAACTACTTG